>APFE030693957.1:55065-113619 GCA_000404065.3 Pinus taeda
CCACTCCCCCTTTCTACTTGAGTAGATAAGAGAAAGATTCTAATGAAAACTTTGGAGAATCACAAGCTTTTGGTGAAGATACTCAAATGCTTCACGAGGTAATGGTTTGGTAAAGATGTCAGCAATTTTTTCCTTTGTGCCAACATATTCAAGCTTGATATTCCTTTCGGCAACCTGCTCTCTGACGAAATGATATTTAATCAAAATGTGCTTCGTATTGGAATGCATCACAAGATTCATGGAGATACTGATGGCGTTGGTGTTATCGCAAAAGATGGGAATAGGCTCATCAAACTTGCCTTGAAGATCTTGCAAAGTTTGCTTCATCCAGAGAACTTGTGTACAACAAGTTGTTGTCGTGATATATTCTACTTCTGTTGTGGATAATGAGATTGAAGATTGTTTTTTACTTAACCATGAAACAAGACAACCACCTAGATAGAATGTTTCTCCATTAGTACTCTTACGATCATCAACACTTCCTACCCAATCTGCATCTATATAAGCTTGGATAACCAGATCATTTCCTTTGGGATACCATAGACCATATTCCGGGGTGCCGTTAAGATATCAATGAATTCTTTTGATGGTAATAATATGAGATTCTTTTTGTGTTTCTTGGAATGTTGCTACTTGTCCAATTTCCCACACCACATCAGGCCGGGAGGTTGTTGCATATAGGATACTACCAATCATGGATCTATAAAACCTTTGGACCACATCCTTTGATGATTCTTCTAAGCTTAACTTGCAACCTGTTATCATGGGGGTAAGGACTAGCTTGCAATCTTCCATCTGGAATTTTTGAGCATTTCCTTGATGTACTTGGTTTGATATATGAATATTCCTTTATCCTGCTAAGAAATCTGAAGCCCCAAAAAGTATGTCAGCTCGCCAAGCATAGACATTTCAAAATCACTTTGAATTTTTGTGGCAAAGTCTTTTCTTAATATGTCATCATTGCTTCCAAATATTATATCATCCACATATACCTTGATAATCATAAGGTTATCTTGATCCACTTTCACATAGAGTTTGATGTCAACACTTCCTTTCTTGAATCCTTGTTGATGTAGATACCTATCAAGACGATCATACCAAGCCCTAGGAGCTTTCTTGAGACCATATAGTGCCTTCTTTAATCTGAAAATGTAATTTTCTTTGTCAGTGAGCAGAAAACCTTCAAGTTTTTCAATGTAAACTTATTCTTCCAACTCACCATTTAGAAAGGATGACTTAACATCCATTTGGTAGACCTTTATTTTTCTCAAGCATGCTTAAGCAAGAAACATCCTGCTAGCTTCCATTCTGGCAACGGGAGAAAATGTTTCTTCAAAATCGATTCCTTCAACTCATGCATATCCTTTATAGACTAATCTTTTGTTATTCCTGGTAACCTGTCCGTCCTCATTCAATTTGTTTTTGAAGACCCGTTTAGTTCCAATAACGTTTTTATCCTTTGGTCGTGGAACTAATTCCCAAGTGTTGTTCTTCTCAATTTGATCCAGTTCTTCATTCATAGCTGCTAACCATTGTTCATTTTGACTAGTTTTCTCAAAACTGCTAGGCTCAAAAGTTGCTAAAAGGGAAAGATGGGCTTGTTGTGATGAACAAAGCTATCAACTTCTTCTGGTTCCAATTCCTTCATTTATGTTGCTGATGATATGATTTCACAGATGATTCTTTTGATACCATTCTTTTGAACCTTTTGGTGAAACTTCTTGTACATTTTGTTAATCATTTATTATTTCTTCTTGGTTGACTGGTGTTTCCTTATTTGATTGGTATTGTTATAGAGCTTCTTCTTCATCCTTCACAGATTCTACCTCAAGCCCCTCAAATTTTCTTGAAGAGATGATCTCATTGTTATCCTTTAGAAAACAGTCTTCGTCAAAAGTAACATTTATACTTTCAACTATTTGTTTCTACCTTAGATTGTAGCATCCATAAGCCTTTATTTTGCACGAATAACCAACAAAAATACCTTCATCAACACAAGAATCGAACTTGCCCAATTTTTGGTCTTCTCTTTTGATGTAGCATTTACTTCCAATTTTGAAGTATTTGACGTTAGTTGGTCTTCCTTTCCATAATTTGTACGAAGTCATGTTACAATTGTTCCTTTGAAGGACTATGTTTATAATGAATATGACAATATCAATTGCTTGAAGCCAAAATTTATCATCTAAGTTTGAGTCTTTTAACATGGTTCTAGCCATTTCCTGTATTGTTTTGTTTTTTCTTTCAGCTACTCCATTCTGTTGTGGTGTTCTGGCTGTTGAGAATTGCGTTTTATTCCATGTTCATCACAATATTGCTGAAATTATTTGGACATGAATTCTTTGCCATTATCTGATCTTCGACATTTTATCTTCAAATCAGTTTCATTTTCAACCAATTCCATTTATATTTTGAAATATTAGAATGCCTCGGACTTTTTCTTCAGAAAACTGACGATTGTCATTCTGGTGTAATCATCTATCATTAACATAAAGTATAATTCACCATCTAAACCTTTTGTTCTCATAGGACCACATAGATCAGTATGTATTAATTTCAATGGACGTGACACAAAATGTTCCTTTGTCTTGAACTCAGTCTTGAACTCAACTTTTTGTCTGTTTGTCGTGCCAACAAGATTCACATATCATATTGGTAGGTTTTGATATTTTTAGAATTTCTCTAACTGCTCCCCTTTTGCTGAACTTGACCAAATTATCAAAATTTATGCCATAACAAGATCTCGTCTTCTTTTGCCAAGACACCCTTTAGGTGTCTTGTCCAAAATATATATGTCATTTGGAGCTCTACTTGTTGTAGCCACAATTTTACCAAACTTTTCTTCATTGATTTCACATTTCTTCGAGTTGAATAAAATTGTGTGTCCTTGATCACACATCTATCCAACACTAGGCAGATTGTGATTCATATTTTCAACTAGCAACACACCCTTTGCTAATGCATCCTTGCTTCCAAGAGTGATTGTACCTGCTCCTATGACGTTTGAAGACTCATCATTTCCAAAAGACATTGTTCCATCCTCCTTTTCTTTCAAGGATATGAACTTATTTCTATCTCCAGTCATATGCGTTGAGCAACCACTATCAACATACCATATGTTTCTGTTGCTTTGAGCCTTGAGAGCAAGAGCACACCTTTCAGTCTTCCTTTTCCATACTTGTTCATTCTGATTTTGTGAGAATTCCTTTGGAGAACTTCCAAGTCTACAATGTTTGGTCAAGTGTCCAAAATTGTTACATTTGTAACATTTGACATCATCTCTCAAATGATCATATCTGTTGATATTCTGCTAAGTTCTAGAATATTCATTTCTGAGAGATCTCCTGGAATTATATTCATTCCAAACATACATGTGACATTCTAAAGCTCTATGTCCAAACCTTACACATGAATAACAATGACCATAATTGATAGGTTGATACCTGGGAGGAAATCTTCTTCAAGGAATTACCTTCAAAGGTTCTTCCTATGAGTCTTGATCTCTCGATCTAGCTGGGAGATCTACCTACTTGGTAGATTTTGCATATCCATCTTCTTTAGTTGTCATAGAACAACTTGACTCCTTTTCGAATTTTTCTTTGTAACCAAGACCAGTCTTGTCACTACATGATTATTGGTTGCTGATGAGCTCGTCCAAAGTCTTTGAGTTGTTGGTGTAGTTTTGAAGAGTTTTTCCATTTTTTACTTCCTTTCATAAAGAAACGATTTTAGCTTCCGATGCTTATCTTTCCTTTAATTCTTTCTTGAGTGATTCTTCAATTCGTTTGTATTCTTCACCCTTGATTTTAAGATTTAGGACCTGTTCCCTTCCTGTCTTTAATTCGTCTTCAAAAGTGTTGACATGCTTCTTCTCGGCCTTGATCTCTTTGATAATCCTGATCACTTCGTTTTGAAATTCAACCTCAGTCATTTCTTCTTCTTCGTCTCCTTCATCAAGTGCCTCTTGCTTATTGTGCTTGGCCATAAACAATACTCTTCCATTGAATTCTTATTCGTTATCACTATCTTCTTCGGATGAGGAGCTATCTTCTTTGGAGAAATTTTTTTTCTTAAACCATTTCTTCTTGCCTTACTTGTTGAACTTCCTGGGAATTTTATTTCCTTTTGTAACATCCTCATTTTTGTGAGGACATTTGGCTCAAAAATTCCCAACCTCACCACAATCAAAGCATATTAATGGAATTTTACCTTTAAATTTTCCCATGCATATTCTCATTTTCTGCGAGAAATAGGAAAACTCTTTATTTGAGAATTCTTCTTCATCTTCTTCCTTTTCCTCATCCCTACAATTACAAGTTTTTTTTTTCGAAGTCTGCTTGTCCTTACTATTCTTCTTGAATGCGGAAGATGGTGTTTCTAAGTGAGATTTGCCATCCTCTTCTTCAATTCTCATTTCATATTCCATAAGAATTCCATGCAATTCATCTATGCTGAGATTGGTAAGATTCAATCTATCTTCCAAGACAGATACCTTCAGGTTAAATCTTGTTGGCAAGGTTCTGAGGATCTTTCGGACAACAATTTTTGTTTCAACAGGTTCTCCTAAACCTTCTAATGTATTTGTTGTTTCATCAACACACTAAAAGTATGCAACAATATCTTCATCTTCCCTCATTTTGAGTTGCTCAAACTTTTCCCTGAAAATTTGAAGTTTTGCTTCTTTCACCTTTGAGTCACCTACATATATATTTTCAAGCTTGCCCCATACCTCTTTGGTAGTTTTTCAACTCAATACCTTAATATAAACAGATTCGATAAGCCCATTGATAATAAGATCTTTAGCCTTTGCATCATATACCATATTTTCTTACCATGTCAATCCTGGGTCAGTGTGAAGCCTTTGTCAACGATTTCCCATACTTCGTATGCTTGTGCCCACAAGTGAACCTGAATTCTTCCACTCCAAAGTGCATAGTTATTTCCATTGAACAAAGGAACTCTATTCTTAGTATATTCCATGATCTCCTTCCAGTTGTTAGATTGCTATTGAAGGAACCAAGCTCTGATGCCAATTGTTGGAAAATACTGAGAGGAGGAGGAGGAGGGGGGGTGTGAATCAGTATTCTTTAGCCATTAGCACATTTAAATCTTTTCATAGCATTAGTTAATCTTCAATTATTATTAATGTTTATGCAGTAATAAAAATAAATAAAAAACACAGGAGGCACAAAAATTTTAGGTGGAAAAACCCCCTCCGGTTCAAAAACCATTGAATGTTTTTCTAATAAATTCTTTAATCTTCAGCCCCAACTGAAATGAAAGCAACAACTCACTAGAATTCTAGAAAAGTATTCTTCTCCAGCACCCACTGGAAGGATTCCTCAATGCCCTGGTTTCATTAGTAATCAACTGAATGGATGCCCCAACACCCTAGACCAACCTACCATGCTAAAGTGTTCATAGGCTCCAACCTATAGGCAACTTCATGCACCTGCCTAGCACCTCCTTGCCACCCTATAATGACTAAAATGAGACAAGAGTGTGATTCTTGTACCAGGGACAATGATCCACATTAAATATGATTTACAATGATTTTGACCGAACACCCAATCACACTATGACCTACAACCCAACCATGACGTCATCCCAACAGAGACTCCTATCCCTCCCAATAATGCATTTTCAACTCTAGGCAGATTGATTCTTTTACAATAATGACTCTTCCAATGATGACACTTTTACAAATGACTCTTTTACAACTTTACAATGATGACTCTTGGCCTTGACACTTCCTCACAATATACAGATGACTGTCATGTCTTTAAAGGATGTCTCATTGCAATTTTTCCTTTGATTTGATACTTCATCTCTTGAATGCTCACTTGATGTTGTCCTTGAATCTTCTTCTACCTGCATGCAAATTTTCCCAGCCAAAACCCAATCTCAAAAGGAAAAACAAAATACCCTTCAACTTACCTCTCCTTGCAAAACACATGTAAGCGCATAATAATGAATAAATATAAATTACAATTACAATGTGTACATGAAATGTTCTTGTCACTTTTGTTGTTGATTTGTTGTAGCAGTAGACAAAGACTCCCACTCTTGATATAGGCCTGGACTCTATACAAGACTATATCCAAAACCGACTTAAAGATATATACAATAAAAACTGATGACAGACCCTAGACTTGTGATGAACCAAGTTCTAAGTAAAACAACAAAGACCATTCTATCAACTATGACAAGACAAGTAAAATGAACTTACAACATCATATAGATTTAGTAGACTGTAGTATCAAGAATATGGCATTCGAAAAACTAATTGTGACATATAGAGACATAGAGATTTAACTGAGACCATGTACATACTTTCGTTGTCCTGCAAAAACATATGTTAGAGATGATACTCAAAATTAACATGTAGACACTTAATCATATATACCTTGTTGTAGGAGACTTACCCTTGATTGTTGATGTGTGGTCCTTACTAGAGTGATCCTTGAATGCATGCTTTTCCTTGCCTTCTAGGAGCTCGATATTGAATCTGTTGTATCTATATAATTTCATATCTCCAGGGTCTGAAATTGCGTCTTGTGGTGGCCCTCTGAGTCTTCTTTGCAACCCCATAGGTCTGATCAAGATTGGATTCTCAAAAAAGAGTTATGTCGAATCTCCCACAATGACCGGATTATAGCCTATTTCAGTAGAGTGAACTTGTACAAAGTGCCACATGTCACTGTTACGACCTTCGGCCCTAAAAATGCTACTAAAAAGACTACATTTCGTCCTCTTTCTGTGACTATTTATGAAATTTGAATCCAATGCTCAGAGAGAAAGTTATGACGATTTTACCAATGTCACCTGTTTGACATGGAATTCAAGAACCTACAAAAACTCTAACTTCCTCATATCATATCTCTGAAAATGTAGCATAAAAAGCTCTGAAATGCGGTGAGGAGGTTAATCTAGATTTTGGCTCAAATGGGTTTTAATTTCAGCTTCTGACGCTTCGCAGAAATAAAAAAAAATAATAAATAATATATATATATTATAAATATTAATATAATATATATATAATATATATATATAATATAAATAAATTATTATATTTATAATATATATAATATATTAAAAAAAATAAGAATAATTATAATGAAAATGCCACGATGACCTGTTTGAAGCCACAAAATCCCTATAAGAGGAGGATATGAGGGTCATTATTTATATGAATGTCTTGAGTTGAGAGGGTCCTCAACAGGAGAACATTGGAGGTATTTTAGGAGAATTTTTTATTATTAATTATTGACTATTCAATGACCACAACCAATTATGAGTGCCATATCACAACCACATAGGGTTTTAGCCCACTAACTGGGGTTACTAACTTCAAATGCAAATAACTCTCAAACCGTGAAGAACTGGGAGACAGACCATATATCAACGGAAACATCTCGACGAGTAGAATCCATCGAGAAGATCTTTGACACAAAATAATATGAGTTGTCAAGTCAAAATGCCCTTGCAAAATCTGGGTAGCCCTTGGTGTTTCTTGGGTTGACATCAATGACAACCATTGATCAACAATAAGAAGGCAAAGAAGGAAGAAGTAAAGGATATTTACTACTAAAAGAAGGTTCACTGACTTCTAGGTTCTTCATTAATGTTGGTTTTCCTTTTTAGATGGTATGTCTTGCATAAGCATCATACAATAGAAGCATATCATGGTAGAATATTTTGAAGTTTCCATGATTAAGTTGCTTAGTAGAGATCATCTAGGATATAATGATAAACCATTTGGTAAATTGTTTATCTAGATATTATCGAACATTATGTTAGATGTTGTCATCTTGCTGAAATGGATCATCATGATCCGAGAAGGACCATCATTTTGAATGTCCTTGGGAAGAGAATCATGACAAGAATACTATGTATTATACGTAATGCGGAAACAGACTGATAAAAATAGAAGAAGGATTGCAATGGGCCAAAATACAAAATTTTTGTGAAATATGTGGATAGCTAGATGATCGAATAAAATCATAAGATTGTATGAAGAGAAAATTTTGGATAAGATTCATATGTACAAGAATATTATGAAATGAATTTCATTATATTGATTTTCTTAAGTATTAATGATGCTGGAAAAGAATAGAATTTGGCTTACTTAAGAATGTATAGAATATTAGGACTTTCTCTAGAATATGTAAGATGATAATTAAACATCCAAGTATAATCTCTGGAAGAAAGATTGTAACTTGGTAATCAAGTTCGATCCTTCGGCACTATGATGCATGAAGGAAGTATCAAGTGGAGATGGTCAATGAAGATGTTAATGGTACGAGAAGGTCACCATGGTGAGGTAATTATATTTCATTTATCGTTTGGTTAACTTGCTAACATATTATTTTTGGCTACCGGGAAAAGGATATTGTAGGAATGCTTGATGACAGTTGGGGAAAGTTCAACTATATAAATAATGTTGAGAGCTCAATGTTTGGTATCTAGCAACTATGAATTCAAATTGAAAGGGTAGTTGTGCGAGAATATAACTTGAAGGTCAAGGAAGATCACTTTCTTGATTAGATGGAAGATCGGGAAGGCTCAATGCAATGCCTTCAATATTAAAGAAGAAAGTGATGAGAAAGAAAATATGACTTCGATCATGTCACAAGAACAAAGAGTGGAGATGGCTCCATGATATCTGAAAGAAAGAAAGCTGAATACAAGGGATGCAAAGGAAAGAGGCAGTTATGTAGCTATGGAAAACTGGTAGTTGATACTTTGATGAAGATAAGTTTTAAGGACTTATCGTGTTGGCTTCCTTTATTGGAAGGAAGGAATCCCCTCTGGTTTGAGAGGGAGTAAAAGGAGTTTCCTTGAATAAGGAGCAAGGTTCTATTCTCAAGATTAAGGGAGAATAGGGATGTACTCTCTGGTTGAGAGGGAGTGTTGATCAATGTTTTAAAAATCTGACTCGGCTGAGGGTCAACTCTGACTCCGACTACGACTCGGTATCAACTCGGTCAGCTCGATTTCAATGACTCTGTCATTGTAAAAAATACTTTAAATATTTATTTATTTTATAAAAAAACATAATTTTAAAGATTTTCATTCATGTTTCCAAACACACAACATTAGAATATAGATAGAAGACAAAATATGATCAAAGTAGTCTCATGAATATATCCATTATATCAAAATGGCACCCAGTGCACTGTCCAATACATACATGATGATGATATAGAGATCAAAACAAAAACACATAATCGAGGAGGCTAGAATGGCCTCTACAACAAAAGTAAATTGTGACTAGTACTACTGGCTACTACTAGAGGAGCCAAGATCATATAGCTCAACCTCTGGATCAGAGTCAAATAGGCCAGCCCATGTCTCCTCCTCATCATCATCTCCAATTGCAATTGTAGAAGTGGTAGCACTAGCAGGCTGTGCAGTAGCTGCAACCTGAGATAGACGAGATATGCACTTTTTTCGTCGTTGAGTAGAGGAAGCACCTGCAAACGGAGGACTTGCTGGCCCTGAGGATGGTACAAGTGGATCAAGATCTGCATTCAACTAAAAATTATGTTTGAGTGATGTTATCGTCTCATAATCATAACCAATATCCTCGTCAGAATGAAACTCTATTGGATGACTCTCCACTACCCAATCTGATGTTGGATCAATGTCTTCCAACACAATGGGATCTGAATCAGGTCTTTTGTTCAGCAATTGGTTGCGTCTAAGTTGGAGGTTGTATTGGACATAGACTAGATCATTCAACCATTTTTTATCTAAACGGTTTCTCTTCATCGTGTGAATCCTCTCAAAGACAAACCAATTGCACTCACACCTAGAAGCACTACAAGTTTGACTCAAAATACGAACTGCAAACTTCTTCAATTCAAGACAGTGGCTACCAAAAGCCTCCTTTCTTTGTGCTACAAACAACATAGGAGTGTAATGAGTTAGCTTAAGTTACAACAAAATTACAATTATATCCAAATTTCAAATTATAAACGATTTAACAAAACAAGTATTAAGAATTTGAAAAATGATTTTTTTTGTCCTCGCTCATTTGCTTTCGTTGCAATCTATGCTAGGTTCTTCCCAAAGGTCCCTGACGCATTGCTGAAGGTTGTAACCTGTTAGTGTATCTCTAGCTGATCACACCCTAATGGGACCATGCGATCAATGCAGTCAATCAATCCATCTCTAACCTCCCCCTTCAAATTTCATGTCGCCTTAGCTTTATAATGATACAGTGGATTCAAAAATACCCAACTACATGTATAGGGCAATGGAGTTTATTGTTCCATCTTTCATCAATGATTGCCCAAATGGGCCCATACTTAGCCACTTTATCCTTGTATGCCCTCTTTATTTTCTCCTTTGCTTGATCCATAGCCTCATAAATGAAGCCAATAGCCAATCTTTCCCCATCCACCAACCGCAACACCTTAACCAGTGGCTCAACAAGCTTCACAATCTTTGTTTCCTTTCTCCAAAATATTTATTCATTAAATTTCTTTTTCAATTCTTTTCCTTCATGTTTGTGAGACCATTGGCTTTGATTCCATTCTTCACTGGAAAATATCTTTTGCAAGTTTCTATGTTGTGAAAGCATAGATTGCAATGTCAAAAAATGAGTAGCAAATCTAGTGATGGTAGGCCTAGTAATATCCCTGCCCCCTGTGTGTCTCCTCATAAGGCTCAAAATCCATGAATGATTGTAGATAAATTTTGTTATGCCTTTGGCATGATCTATAATGTTTTTGACCAAACTAATTTGTCAATATCCTCAAGCATGAGGCCTATGCAATGTGCAGCACATGGGGTCCAAAAGATGGTTTTGTGTTTTTCCTCTAACAGTTTACCAGCAAGAAAATAGTTAGAGGCATTATCGATGATGACTTGAACAACGTTAGCAACCCCCACCTCCTCAAAAACCTCATTCAATAGCTGAAACAACAATTGTCCATCTTTTACCTTATCAGATGCATCAACTGATTTTAGAAACATTGTTCCCTATGGGCAGAAGATAAGAAAGTTTATGATGGTACAGTTCCTTTGATCAGTCCATCCATCTGACATGATGGTACATCCTGTTCTTTCCCATGAGTCCTTGAAATCTTTCAAACACTCAATTACGGAGGCAATTTCTTTCTGCAAACGATACCCCCTTATCTCATGCATAGTAGGGCCTTTGAAGCCTCTTCCAGCAGCATGTATGGCATCAAACATAGGCTCATAATAAGGTGAACGGGAAGCATTGAAGGGGATATCAGCATCATACCACCATCTACGTATGTAATCACAAGCAGTCTCCCTCAATTATTTCTTCCAATGGTCATCTAAAGTGGGCTGCAAAGTTCTACTAGCTTGAGGACCATGTGCATGTGATGGAGAGGAGGGTGTGACAGTGAAATAAATTTTGATATTCGTATCACCCTTTTTTTCATTTTACCCTTACCCTTTTCTTGAATAGACTCCAAATAGGGAGGAACATATCAGAAGGGGTTGGATGCATCAATAAAAGGGATAGAGGAAGAACCCTCAAAATCAAAATGGGGTCGGTAGACAACATTTTTTTCATACTCCTCTTCCTCCCAATTGTAGCCTCTAACGCTTTTTGCCTAGACTTTTCTTCTTTAAATTTATCAAATTTGGCTAACAATTCCTTCCTAATCTCCCCAATTTCATCTGATTCACATGGATTAATTTGGCCTCTAATCCCCACCAAGTGTTGTTTCAGCCTATTAATGCCCCTAGGACCTTCCTTAACTTTTCTATAAACCATTTCAACATATTCCCAAGTAGCATCTTTCACTCTAGGTGCCTTTTCTTGACTTAGAAATGAAAGAAAAAAATCTAAAAATGAAAACAAAAAAAATAGCATTGCTTCAATGTTCATTTTTTCACAAAAAACATTCTTTTTAATTTCTAGATTTGCACACAAAAATTAATAAGCAAAAACAGATTTTTACAAGTGAAAAAAACTACCTCTAGGCACAAACTACCTCCTCAAGGTTGCTCCAACAAACCAACTCCTCAATGTTGCTCCAAATGGCTACCCAAAGAACCTAAAGGCAAATTAGAAATGGGTTTGGGGTCCCCAAAACTCTAATTCCAAAAACAAATCGCCTTGTTCTAATGTTTTCGAGTCATTGTCAGCGATCTAGTCGAGTAGTCTTGGACTCGTCCGAGTCGGTCGAGTCGTTAGACAACTCGGCTAGCTCGGTAATAACTCGGTCGGCCGAACCTTTTTGAAGGCCGAGTCAACCCAGTGGGGGCATGACTTGGACCAACTCGGTCAAGTCGGTTTCGAGCCGGCCATTTTTCAAAATAGTGGTGATGATGAACATCACATGTGCATTCTCCTCTTTGGGTGATGAAGAGAGAATGACAGAGGATTGGATAAGCATTTGTGGTTTCCTTGAGGATATAACATCCAAGAAAGGAAAGGTACCAACACTCTTTTGAGGATGTGACAGGAATCCAAGGGAACACTGGTCGAAGAGCACTGATATTCTTTGAGGACTCACGTATGGAGATCCAAGAAAAGAATAGTCCTAAAAGTACATACCTTGTGGAAATCTGGATGGGGTTTGTACCTTAGAGAGCTAGTGTGGTATCACACATAAAGTCTCCCAGCATAATGCTTTTGTTTAAAGCAGAGGTTGTCCAGTTAGGCCTCAAGGACAGTGTTGGTCATGATGATGATGCTTACAATATGGCTTATCAATCTGACTCTTCTTGAGAACTCTTCAGTTTGAGATATGATGTTATATTGGGTGTACAATTATGAATACCTCCCCAGTTAAGAGGGAGTGTTGAGAAATGTAACTAGTTTCGATCTTCATAATTGTTGTACTCATTTCAATATGTATCCTATGTGAAAAACAAGATAAATAAAATAAATTTTATTATTATTAAAGCATGGTTTTCATGCTCATTATTGATGGTCTTTTAGGTAAAAGCATGTTCTTCATGCTTCTAGGGTTTGTTAGGTCTTAGGATTTATTGTCATGAGTCAAAGGAGTCAACATCATATTTATAAGCCCCTTCTAGGTAATTTTATAATTGTAAAAAGAATTATTTTTTGGGTTTAGAAAGTCCTGACATATCCAAGAGTACAAGTCGGCCTTGGGATCCTCAAGTCGGCCTAGATGAGGGAATTAAATCCCTTAACAAGGCTATATAAAGAACAACTCAACTTCATTTGGGGACACAAACACTCACAACTTTGATATCTCAAGAAAGAGTTTGATTTGTAGTTGGGAAGTTGGAAAAAGGAGAGTGAAGGTCAACGACAAGGAAGAAGGATGAATTTTCTTTATTTTTGGGCCATCTCTCACATGTGAGAAAATCTAGGGTTTCTAGGTTGCAGGAAGAGGTCAAACTTGCAAGGTTGAGTTGTCGTAGGATGAAGTGCAACATCTTGTAGCTGGAAAAAAGGGAACCATGTCTATACCTCACTGACCTTAGGAAGATTTTCCTTGCTCTTGGAAAATCCGAGAAGGAGGTTGAGTTAGGGTTTCTTTAGGAGCTACAAAGTCGAAATTGCAAGGTCGAAGTTGCAGGTATAGAAGCAATATTATAGATGGTAGGTTGAAGTTGCAGTGTATATTAGTTTGGTGCAGATCCAAGAAAGGACTTGAGGGAGGGCTGACTTGATACTAGGAGAATGACTTGGTCTAGGGAATGAGTCTACCCTTTCGATCTCATTTGAAGCATATTCTAAGAAGAGAAGAGTTTATGGGTTTTCCCCTTGGAGGGGTTTTGGCTTGGCTAAGAGCCTAGAATTACGTTCTCTTTTGTTGTTGTTATTTATTCATATTGTTTAATGAAAATATCTAACTAAAAGAACATAAAAGAAGATTAATATTCACAAGAAAGTATCAAGGTTAAAAGAAGATAATTTTAATAAGTTGTCACTTTATCATTTTCTAACACAGATCTACCTCCCTCTCAATAACATTGGTAAAGTTGTCCCTGACACCTATCATATGGTGTGAGCCTCCACTACTAATATACCATATGCTAAAAAGTGTGTCACTAGTGGTAAGAATCACTCTCCAACTTGGTGGAAAACTCATCCACCTCTACTGAAGCTACAATTGTCTTATTCTTATTAGGATAGGTCAATACATAATTCCCCATCTTCTAACGAGCAAAACATCTCACTTTGCTCATGTCCTTATCCTTCTCCTTATATTTACCTTTTTGCTTGGTCCCACTCGTGGAACCCTTCTTGGACTTATTCTTTCCCTTTGTTGGAAGAGTAGCATTCTCCTCATTTCCCCGACAATGTTTCCCACCACTCTGGGCATTTCTCTTTATCTCCTCTAGATGGAATTCATCCCACGTTCTTACCAGCCAGGAAGATGCTCACAAGTCACTATTGTTGGAAAATAAAAGTAATTATATTATGGTTTGATTCTCCTTCCTTGATAATTACTTGAGAGTGTGTTGGTTTCTTTTACTTCTTTATTATCTTACCTTTCATAAAGAAATTACCATATTATGTGTGTATGAAGATCACAAAACTAGAGACACAAGATATAGGCACATGCCAGGGCAAAAACCCCCTCATCGGGAAAACTCAATCAAGATAATTCTTCCTTTCAATAGTATTCATTAAGACTCTTCATGCTAGACTAAGAACAAACTTTCCCTCCACACCAAGTCAGCCTCCCAGATCTTTAACCCCTTCCAACAACTTCGACTAGGAAACAACTTCCGACAACAGGAAGCTTCAGGAAACAGCGAAATCTTAGGAGACTTCGATCTCCCAATCCAGACAATGAAATAGAGGCAGAGAGGCACAAAAATCTCGATTTTTTTCCTCTCTATATACTTCCCCAAACCTGCACTTCCTTCGACCTCCCAGCAACAGACTTCGCACTTCTCCAACTCTTCTTGAGATATCAAACTTGCTTGAGAGTTGATGCCATAAATGACTTTGACCTGCTTGTATATATAGGCTTCTTATGGCTCAAATTAGGGTCCTTAGGTCGACCTGATGTGGAGGGTACATAATTCATATTTGACTTATTACAAAACCTTTTTACATGATTCAAATGCCCAAGAAGGGTCTCTTTGTATGTACAATGACCCTATAAAATCAATATTAATCTTAGGAGTCCACAACGGGGACTTCAACTAATATAATGATGACCCCATGTTGTTATTATTATGCCCCATAGAAGCCCACTATTGTTATTGTTGTGCCCCTACAATATTGTTGTTATGTAGGCTCTAATTGTATTGGTACCACTTAGACTCCTATATATACAAAGGAGGTCTTGTCATTTGTATCATCGAGGAGTTGTTCATTTGTGTAATGTAAAGTAGGTTGTCCCCTCGAAGAGGTTGATTTTGAAGTCATTGATCTATCCTTCTATATTTCTGTGATTTGGTTTCATAAAAATATGCATCCATCCTTGCATACCATGCCCTCAGTGCTTGCTTTGAACCATATAGGGCCTTCTTTAGTCTAAAAACATGAGAATCCTTGTTATTTACTTCAAAGCCCTTTGGTTGTTCGATGTACACTTCCTCATCAATGGTCCCAATCAAAAATTCGGTCTTAACATCCATTTGATGGATATTCCACCCCATTGTTGCAACCAATGAAACCAATGATCTAATGGTAGTGTACCTTGCTATAGGTGAAAAGGTTTATTCATAGTCAATGCCTTCCTTTTGAGAGAAACCCCTTGCGATGAAACTTGCTTTGTACTTGTCTATACTTCCATCAACAACATGTTTGACCTTATACATCCACTTCGATGTGACAACCGATTTTTCACTAGGTCTAGGAACAATCTCCCAAACCCCCTTCTTCATGATGGATGGATATTCTTCCTGCATAGCTTTCTTCCAAACCTCTTCATGCTCAACTTCCTTGAACGTAGATGGTTCAACTTCAATTAAATTTGTCTAGAATATCTCTTTGGTTTCTTACTTTCCTTGAAGGAACCTTTCGTAACATCATGTCCTTCAGCATCTCCTAATGTAGCTTTCAACCAATTTGGCCTCTTCCTTGTGGTTGGGACAACCATTGATTGAATAGGCTCACTTGGTCCTTCTTCTTTGAAATTTGAAGTAAAATTTTCATGATGAACTCATTCTTCTTCAGATATGGGAACTTCTTCGTCATCAGAATCAATAGGAGTATCCTTTGATTTCATGTAAGATTGATTTTCATCAAATACGACATCCTTGCTTACTTCAACATGTCTTCCTTCCTTTATGTAGATTCTATATGCTTTTGAGGAAAGACTATAACCAACGAATATTCCCTTGATATTTGTCGAATCCAACTTCTTTCGCTTGTCTTTCGTTCTTTCGCTTGTCTTTCATGTTAAAATTTGGGTACTGGAGGACAAGTGGTTCCCTAAGGCTTTGATATTTGGCCTAGGGAAAAGTGTCCAAATTAATTTGTACTTTTCTACTAAAGTGACTTTATAAGTGGTAATGTTAATTTAATTTAAAAGTGACATTATAAGTGGTAAAGTTACATTTAATTTAGAAGTGACTTTATAAGTGGTAAAGTTACATTCTAATTTAAAGGTGACTTTATTAAACTCAATGAAGAATTAAAAAGTGAAAAAGTGACTATGGAAATAAAAGGCTAAGTGGGTCTTTATTTAAGTGGGTGAGTTAAAAAATAGAAAGTGAGAATTAAATGCACATTTATTCTCATCCCTAGATCTAAATGAATCTCACCCATTAGATCTTAGGGTAACCCAAAAGGTCATTTAGAGAATAAAAGGAGAAGAGAAGAGGAAAAGATCATTCATTCTTTCATGAGCATTTGAGAGAAAGAGAAGAGAGAGAAAGGAGAAAAAATTTTAGCAGTGAGGAAGTGAAGGAGAGCAACAAGAAGAAATGCAGCAACATTTATTGGCATGCATCCCAAGGAAAAATCGTATAGCAGGAGAAAGGCACTGAAATCAAGGAAGAGGGACAGCAAGTTCTAGGCATGTTTTTTCGAGGATGGACGTATAGTATTTAATGTTGTTTTATTGTTGTAAATTTTTTTGTTTTGGTTGTTTGTTGATTGGCACAATTTTCGAGGTGGAGTTCAAGCACAGAAATTGAGATAAGTTGTAATTTGTGGTTGTTGGAATTTTTATTGTGTATTTTAGTTTCTCTGTAAAAGCATTTTCGAAAATAAATAAGAGATCTCAAACTAGTTTCCCCAAGAGTTGTAGGGGGTTTTTCCAGGGTCACATTGACAAAAAATCGCTGTGTTATTTTCTGTGTGTGGCTGTCATAATTTTGTTCTGTTTTATTTCTGCAATTTCAGCAGTTGTGAAATCTCTAAATTTGTGTTTTCAGAAAATTATTGTCATTTCCAGATTTTAGAATTTTTATCATTCTTGGATTTAAAACTAAATGCATGGAGTGATAAGGAAAACCGATAACCGGAGTGGGGGTTGAAATTTCTTCATGGTATCAGAGCTTGGTTGGCTGAAAAGTGCAATTTCGGACAACAAAGTGAATATTACAGCAAGTTGATTCTTACACAGAAAACAGAAACCTTTACCACAGATTTGAAAATTTCAGTTTGGTAAGGCAATGAAACATGTCTTTGGGTTTGAGAGTTGAAGACAGATTGGATTGGTAGAACAACTACAGTGCATGGAAGGAGAGAATCTAGAGGATCTTTGAGGAAGCAGAAGTTTGGGGCATTATGGTAAATACCACACAGAACCCAGTAGCAATGCCTGCTGACCTTGTATAGTTGGAAAAGTTTTAAAAAAATAATGCTAAGGCAAAAAGATAGATTCTGGAAGGAATCAAAGACCATGTCATTCCTCATGTGAGAAGAAAGACTTATGCACATGAGATGTGGACAGCCTTGACCAGTCTTTACCAGAGCTCAAATAAAAACAGAAAAATGGTCATAAAGGAGAAACTGAAGGGCATTAAAATGGCTAAGACTAACAGTGCTACAACATACCTCATAAAGATCACTTCGGTGAGAGATGAGTTGGCAGCCATAGGTGAGATCATTGCACCCACTAAGTTGGTGAGAATTGCTTTGAATGGTCTTCCCAAGACTTGAGAGAATTTTGTGGATGACATTGTTGCACGGGAAAACCTTATCGATTGGGAGAGGTTGTGGGATGATTGCATTCAGAATGAGATAAGAAAGAACCATCTTGGGGCAGCCAAACAAGTGGAGGAGGATGACAATGTGGCATTGTTAGCAAGAGGCAAGAAGGGTGGAGCAAAGAAGCAAGCTTCCAATAGTGGAGGCAGGCAATGGAAAAGGTAAAGGCAAATAGCAGAACAAGGAGAAGGACTATTCCAAAGTCAAATGTTAGAATTGTCAAAAATTGGGATACTATGTTGTTGTGTGTCCGGAGAAGAAGAACAAGAAAGGGAAAGACAAACCCATGGCAACTTCTACAGAGATAGAGAGCTTCTCAAAGAGATTTGATCGAGAGTTTGGGTTCATAACTTGTGATGCCACTAGTGCAGGATCACCTGCCATATAGGTTCAGAGGGAGTGTACATTCCCCGCTACTAGCAGAGCATCTTCTATCATTTGGTATGTTGACAGTGGCACTTCCTGCCACATGACATGAGTCAGAGAGTACTTCTCAGAGCTTTCAAAGGATGATACTGATATGGAGGTAGTACTTGGTGATGAAAACATTGTTAGAGCAGTCGGTGTGGGGACGTTGACATTTGATAGGGGACCCAAACCTCCCTTGAAAGTGTCAAATGTTCTATATGTGCCTAGAATGAAGAAGAACTTGATATCCGTCTCAGCACTTGAGGATAGAGGGTATGATGTGTTGTTCAGGAGAGGGCAGGTGCTTATTTATCCTAGGGGAACTCTAGCTTCTTCAACTAGAGAGATTGGTGTGCACCATGCCAAGGTGTACAAGTTCTCATTCCAGCCCTTGATGGCATAGAGTAGCAGCACACGAGACAGGACCGACAACAGATCTAACAGTTCAGCGTTGTGTCAGATTTGGCACCGCAGAATGGGGCACATGCATCATGGGGCCCTGAGTACATTGCGGGAGATCACCACTGGTGTGCCAGATTTCAATTCCAATCACCTTGATGTATGCAGAGGATGTGCTATGGGGAATTTTGTCAGATCCCCTTTTCCCAGCAATGACAATAGAGCGACTAGGATCCTTGACTTGATGCATACTAATGTGAGTGGTTGGATGTCTCGTGTATCATTGAGTGGCTATGAGTACTATTTTTTATTCATTGATGACCACTCCAGGAAGACCTGGATTTATTTCTTGAAGACCAAGAGTGAGGTATTGAAGTGGTTTCAAGAGTTCAAAGCTCTTGCGGAGACCCAGACAAGTAGGAATATCAAGCTCCTCAGGTCAGACAATTGAGGGGAGTATAACCTTGGTGAGTTTGTTGATTTTGTGCTAAGGCAGGCATTAGAAGGGAGTTCATAGTTCCTTACTACCCCCAGCAGCATGGGGCTGTGGAGAGGAAGAACAGATCCATTGTAGGGGTTTCCAAAGCTATACTTCATGATTAGGGGTTACCTTTATGTTTGTGGGCAGAGGCCTACAACACTGCTGTGTACTTGCAAAACAGGAGTCCACATCATGCCTTGGGGAATGTGACTCTGGAGGAGGCTTTTTCTGGGAAGAATCCTGATGTTGGGCACTTTCGTATCTTTGGGTGCCTTACATATTCCTATGTCCCCAAGGAGAACAGGACCAAGCTAGAGCCCACTGTAGACAAGGGCATCTTTGTGGGTTATAGTGAGACCTCGAAAGCTTATCGGATTTATATTCCTGCGCAGAGGAAAGTGGCTGTCAGGAGGGATGTGAAGTTCGAGGAGGAGAGAGATTTCAAGAGGTCACGAGAGTTAGAGTATCTAGAGTAACCAGACCCTCAAGAGTAGTTGAGTCAATTACAGGGATCCAGTGGTCAAGGATTAGGAGGCACGTCGATTACAGTGTCAGGTCCATCAATAAGCAGTGGCTCTCAGAGTTAGGTGTGTGGTTCTTCAGGCAGCATGCAGGGCATTCCGCAAAGCAGTTCACAGGGTAGTCCACTCATGGACTGTTAGCATGGTACTTCAGCATCCATAGGCACAAGTTCAAGCATGAGTTCAATTAACAGGCCTTCAGGAGTTCAAGCTTCTAATGATTATGAGGATTCTTTCACTCCGGTGGGAGAAGTATGCTCATGGAAGAGGAAGCAGAAGTGGCTTCAAGATACTTTGCGCGAGGCCACATCAGTTGCTAGGCCAAAGAGACAGGTTAGAGAGAGTAAACCACCTGAGCAGTTATTTAGTTACATGGCATTGGTAACAAGCATTGTTGACTCTGAGCCCTCTAGTTATGAGGAGGCAGCCAGCTAGTAGGTCTGGAGAGAGGCCATGATGGAGGAGTATTCTTCTATTATGAAGAATGATGTTTGGGAGCTAGTGTCACGGTCTAAAGGTAAATCAGTTGTTACTTCCAGATGGCTCTACAAGATAAAGCATGTTGCAGATGGCAGCATTGAGAAGTTCAAAGCTCAATTTGTGGCGAGAGGGATCTCACAAGTAGAGGAAGTTGACTATGAGGAGACCTTCACTCTCATAGATCGATATATATCTATTCACTCCATTATATCGATTGCAGCAGAGATGGGTTGGAAGATCCACCAGATGGATGTGAAGACCACATTTATCAATGGCTTCATTCAAGAGGAGGTTTTAAATTGAGCAACCGCAGGGATTTGAGGTGCATGGGAAGGAGTCCCATGTATGCAAATTAAAAAAGGCACTCTATGGCCTGAAGCAAGCTCCTAGGGCTTGGTAACTCTAGGATTGATACATACTTGTAGCAGTTGGGTTTCACAAAGAGTGAGGTTGATCTGAACCTATACTTCATTTTGGTGGGTGAGGAGCCTCTCATTTTGGTGTTGTATGTTGATGACTTGATCATCACTAGTGCGAAGAGACTCATTGAGGGCTGCAAGAGAGATCCTGCTTCAGAGTTTGAGATGAAAGATATCAGCTTGATGCATTATTTTCTGGGATTGGAGGTGTGGCAGGAGGAGGGGCATTTCTTCCTGGGACAAGGGAAGTACATTGTGGATATTCTTAGCAGATTTCACATGGAGGACTACAAACCCATGTCTACACCTATGATCACTAGCTGGAAGAAGCTTCACGCTTCTGATTTCGAGTTAGTGGATCCTACTCTATATAGATAGTTGATTGGTTGTTTGATGTATTTGGTCAACACTCAACCATACATATGTTTTGCAGTTAACACTATGAGTCAGTTCATGTGTGAGCCTAGGAGAGTGTATTGGGTGGCTACAAAACACATTCTTCGTTACTTGCAGGGGACTATAGATTTTGGTATGGATTATAGACAGGGTGATGGAGTGATACTGGCAGGATACACAGATTCAGATTGGGCAGGTTGTGCTTCAAATAAGAAAAGTACTTCCGGGTGTTGTTTTGGGTTGGGTTCGATAGTTGTGTCATGGATCAGCGGGAAACAACAGTCAGTTGCATTGAGTTCAGCTGAGGCAAAGTATATGGCTGCTAGTTTGGCTAGTTGTGAGGCCATATGGCTTTGCAAGATGTTGTTTGGTCTATTTGGTCAGGCATTTAGACCTTCAATAATTTACTGTGATAATTGGAGTTGCATAAAACTCACGGAGAATCTAGTTTTTCATGACAGGTCAAAGCATATTGAGATCAAGTATCACTTCATTAGAGACTATGTCCAAAAGGGAGCTGTCAAGCTTGAATACATTTCCACAAATGAGCAAGGTAGCAGACATTTTCACCAAGCCTTACCACGGGGAAAGCATGTCTACTTCAGAGACAAGATGGGAGTGGTGAGAAACACTTTCCTCGGTAAGAGGGAGTGTTAAAATTTGGGTACCGGAGGACAAGTGGTTCCCTAAGGCTCTGATCTTTGGCCTAGGGAAAAGTGTCCAAATTTATTTGTACTTTTCTCCTAAAGTGACTTTATAAGTGGTAAATTCAATTTTATTTAAAAGTGACTTTATAAGTGGTAAAGTTACATTCTAATTTAAAAGTGACTTTATAAGTGGTAAAGTTAAATTATAATTTAGAAGTGACTTTATAAGTGGTAAAGTTACATTCTAATTTAAAGGTGACTTTATTAAACTCAATGAAGAATCAGAAAGTGAAAAAGTGACTATGGAAATAAAAGGCTAAGTGGGTGAGTTTAAAAATAGAAAGTGAGAATTAAATGCACATTTATTCTCATCCCTAGATATAAATGAATCTCAGCCATTAGATCTTAGGGTAACACAAAAGGTCATTTAGAGAATAAAATGAGAAGAGAAGATGAAAAGATCATTCATTCTTTCATGAGAATTTGAGAGAAAGAGAAGTGAGAGCAAGGAGAAAATTTATGAGCAGTGAGGAAGTGAAGGAGAGCAGCAAGAAGACATTTCAGGGAATTTGGGCAACAACATTTATTGGCATGCATCCCAAGGAAAAACCGTATAGCAGGAGAAAGACACAGAAATCGAGGAAGAGGGACAGCATGTTTTGGGCACGTTTTTTCGAGGTGGAGTTCAAGCACAAAAATCGAGATAAGTTGTAATTTGTGGTCGCTGGAATTTTTATTTTATATTACAGTTTCTCTGTAAAAGCATTTTCAAAAATAAAGAAGAGCTCCCAAACTAGTTTTCCCCAACAGTTGTAGGGGGTTTTTCCAGGGTCACATTGACCAAAAATCACTGTGTTATTTTCTGTGTGTGGCTGTCATAATTTTGTTGTGTTTTATTTATGCAATTTCAACAGTTGTGAAATCTCTAAATTTGTGTTTTCAGAAAATTATTGTCATTTCCAGATTTTATAATTTTTATCATACTTGGATTTAAAACTAAGTGCATGGAGTGATAAGGAAAACTGATAACCAGAGTGGGGGTTGAAATTTCTGCATTTCGGAACATGGATATTAGTTGGACTTCCAAAGATTCGAAGGTGATCCACACTCATCTTCTTCCCTGTGAATACTTCTTCAAGTGTAGTATTATCAAGACTCTTATGAGGACTTCTATTTTGAATGTATATGGAAATCATCGTTGCTTCTCCCCATAAGAACTTCTGAAGATCTTGATCAAGAAGCATAATATGAATGCCTTCTTTAATTGACCTATTATTCCTTTTGGCCAATCCATTTTGTTTGGGATAGTAGGGAACAATGAGCTCCCTATTAATACTTGCTTCCTTACAATATGAAATCAACTCTTTAGAAGTGTATTCCCCACCATTGTCAGACCCCAAAGTTTTTATCTTTTTTTTTGTTAGGGTTTCCACTTCAACCCTAAACTCCTTGAACTTATCAAATACTTCATCTTTATTTTTGAGTAGGTAGAGCCATGTCTTCGCAGAATGGTCATCAATGAATGTCACATAGTAAAGATGACCCCCAAGTGATTTGTCAGACATGGGCCCACACACATCGAAATGGATGATGTCTAATGTCTCTTTAGACCAAGTTTCACTATTATGAAAAGGCTTTCTAGTATGTTTCCCCGGAGAGCATCCCTTTCACACACCTTCGTGACCCAAATTCATATTAGGAATACCATGAACTAGTTGACTAAGAGTAGGGATGACCTTGTAATGTAGATGAAAATACCTCCTATGCCATAGCTCAATGGGACTTATTTCCATATGAACCAAGGCTTGAGTAGGTGGAGTCATGACCTAGTAAAGGCTTCCTTCACGAACTCCAATAACACTAACTTTATCAATGCTAGAGTCTTTTCCCAAAACCAGTACTTTTCCATGAACAAAAGCAACTATTTCCCTTTTATCTTCTAAACAAGAAATAGAAAGTAAATTATCTTTCCAACCTGGAACACAAAGAATGTTGTTGAGATGCAGCGTTGATCCATTATCCAGCTTCAATGATGTTGATCCCAGGCCTCTAACATCAGAGTTTTTGTTGTCACCCAATTCCACTGCATGGGAGGATGGCTCCTTTGATAATGTACGAAGTTGCTGATTTTCACCTGTCATATGTCTCGATGCTCCACTATCAAATATCCATGCATTGTCATCAGTAAGAGAACCTGTAAAGGCGACCAAGAATCTTTGACTCTTGACTTTGTTGAACAAGTAGTAGATGACCTTCTTGATCCAGTTTCCAATAGTGTTGTAACCCATCCTTATGTAGTTCACCATAGAGGGAGAATCCATGCCAACAAAGTGATCTTCGACTCTTCTTGACCTTAGCTCTGATACCATGTTGGAAAATCAAAGTAATTATATTAGTGTTTGATTCTCCTTTCTTGATAATTACTTGTGAGTGTGTTGGCTTCTTTTACTTATTTATTATCTTATCTTTCATCAAGAAATTACCATATTATGTGTATATGAAGATCACAAAACAAGAGACACGAGATATAGGCACACGTTTTTTTTCTAAAATCAGATGTGTTCTAGACATAAAATTTTAAAATACAAGTATTCTCCAAAACCTAGAAATCGTTTCTAGAATACAAGTATTCTCCAAAACCCAGAAATCTTTTCTAGAAATTCCACCTAGAGACGAATTAATTAAAATAATTAACTTTTTTTTTAATGGTTCCTAAGTCTAAACTTAGGAAATCTAGTTAATTAAAGGGTATTAATTAAGTCATGGTGAGAATCTTCTAGAAAAATACATGGAATGGTTTCTATTTAATCTTCGCCATCGATTATGTTTTAATCTTGGTCATTGGTGCTCCAAGAGAAGATTATAAGAAGAAGTTGATGGGTAGATGGAAAATACACCAAGGTAGATACTTAGTTGCTTAAGCAGATAGATTTTCCTAGTGGCTGAAGTTCGGCAAGAGAAAATAGTCAGAGAGTAAGTTGCAAGTGGGAGAGAGAGAGAGCATTAGCACAGTCTGAGAGCGCACGGAAAATTTGGAGGGGGAAGCACAGAGGAGGGATGCAGATCATCAACGCAAAAGGGTTGACATAGGGCCTACACAGTCACTACATAGAGGGTGATGCAGAAAGGCCAACGAAAGAGGCAGGAGATCCTCTTCAAGGTCAAAAAAATGTTGTGGAGTGTGAGGAATTCATCAGTAAATTTCTCTCAATGATTCTTCCTCTATTTTGTTTTGTATAGAAATTATTGCTAAAGATTAATAAAAGAAACCCTCATCTGTTGCACCAGTTTTCTCACATTGGGTTTTTCCGGGGAGAATTGTCCAAAAAATAGTTGTCACTATGGTTATATATGTGCTAGTATTTTCCTTGTATTTAGTTTTCGCATTATTTTATTTGTGAAGGTTGCAGTGTCTGTATTTTGATATTTGTCATAGAAAACTGCAAATAGAAGAGATATTATTAGTTACTGCAATAGGATTCGGGATCATCGAATTTTCACATGGTATCATATCATTGGTAAAGTAGGAAGAGCTAGTTTGCAGATGGAAGAAGGATTTCAAAAATCACTGCCTAGGCAACAGTTCAAAATCCCAGAGAGATTGTTAGTCCATTTGCTAGGTAAGAAAATTTTTCATGGAAAAATAATTCTCTGAGTGAGTTGATAGAGAATAAAAGTTTCTGGATCGAGATTTGTCAGAGGCAAAGGGAGCAGCGCAACAGTTTCCACTCAGAAAAGCGAATTCAACATTGGGAAGGAAATAACACAAAAAATTATGGATAATCAAGAAGCCTCATAATTATCTTCCAAATTGGAAGATGAGTTCGCGTGTCTATTAAGATCGAATTCAGCTAGTGTTTGGTATATTGATAGTGAAGCTTCAGCTCACATGACTGGAGTAAGGGAATATTTCTTGAGCTATCAAGAGGAGCAAATGGAGTTCTAATCACTATGGGAAACAAAACTAAGTGTACTCCAATAGGGAGAGGCACCATAGATTTTCAGACAGAAGCAGGAACCAGTGCTAGTTCCACGAATGTACTACATGTGTCAGGATTAGATATGAACCTAATTTCAGTGTCCCAGCTACAAGACAAGAGATACGATGTATACTTTGTGGGAAAGAAAGTATATGTCAAGCATCCTACCTAGAAGAAGTTGAGACAGATTGGAGCTCAAAGCAACAGGCTATATAGATTACAAATCGATTATCCAATGGCACTGATAGGCAGTGATAAAAATAGTAGGAAGGAGCTAAATGAACTATGGCACAAGAGGATGGGACACTTGCACCATGGAGCACTCAAGATACTTAGAGAGACAGTAACAAGAGTTCCATCTCTCAGCACCGAGCACGATGATCTATATTGAGGATGTGTACTTGGAAAGTACGCAAAAGTAATGTTTCCCAGAAGTGATAGGGATTGATACACTCAGATATTTGCAACCCTATGTCCATGAGAGCTCTTAGCCGTGGCGAGTATTTCATCACCTTCATTGATGACCATTCTAGAAAAACCTGGATCTACTTCTTAAAGACCAAGGATGATGTCTTTGATCAGTTTCGAGAGTTCAAGGCTCTCGTAGAAAACATGATAGGGAAAAATATCAAGGTACTATGTTTAGATAATGGTGGAAAATACACATATAAAGACTTCATAGGTTTTTGCGCAAAGGAAGGTATCAAAAGAGAGTGGACAACTCCCTACAATCCACAGCAGAATGGAGTAGCGGAGCAGAAGAACAAAGCTATAGTCGGAGCAGCAAAGGCCATGTTGTATGATTAGGATTTGCTTAGATTCCTTTGGGCAGAAGCGTGCAACACATCAGTGTACATTCATGAAAGGACACCTCACAGAGCATTGGGGAAGAAAACGCCAAAAGGAGTCTTCACTAGTAAGAAACCTGAGGTAAGTCACTTGAGGATTTTCAAGACTCTGACCTATTGTCACATTCCAAATGAGAGGCGTAGAAAGTTGGATCGGACTACACAAAAGGGGTATCTCGTGGGATATAGCAAGACCTCAAAGACATACAAAATCTACATTCCTAGAAGCAGGAAGATTGTAGTGAGGTGAGATTTAAAGTTCATGGAATATATAGATTTTAGAAAATATCGAGAGATGCATGCAGGAGATCAATCATCAGATGTTCCTTTAGTCCAGTAGCAGTAGGGACCACAGCTAGAACAAGCAGGGGGACAGTCACAGGATTTGAGTACAGTGACTAGTGCCAGCATCTCCTCAGTGGTAGGAGATCCATGAAGTTCTTAGTAGATAGAGTTGCAGGTACAAGTAGAGGAATAGATTGAACCTCCCACCACTAGTGGTAGGACCAGTAGGGAAGTGCGTCAAACATTGAACGATGCAGAAGAGTTTGTCAAATATCCTAGAACTAATAAGAGGCAATGTAGGAAAACCTGATAGATATCAGCTCTTGGTGGCTCAGGTTGCAGAAACCTCCATTTTTCAGGACACATCAGGTGTGGGTGGATGCCATGGTAGAAGAATACATTTCTATCATGACAATGATGTTTGGGAGGTGGTGCCTAGACCAGAGAATAGATCAGTTGTCGGTTCTATATGGATCTACAAGATCAAGTATGTTGTAGATGACAGTGTAGAGAAGTATAAGGCTAGTTTCGTGGCAAAGGGGTATGCACAAAAATAAGGAATAGACTATGAGGATCTTTTTTCCCTAGTTGCTAGATATACCTCTATTAGATCTGACATATCCTTAGCAATGTAAATGGGATGGGAAATTCACCAGATGGATGTCAAGACAACATTCTTGAATGGGGTGATAGAAGAAGAGGTGTACATAGAGCATCCTGAAGGCTTTGAAACTCATGGGAACACACTCATGTATGCAGATTGAAGAAAGCCCTGTATGGGCTCAAGCAGGCACCCAAGGCATGGTATAGTTGGATTGACAGTTACTTGCAACAGTTGGGATTCATCAAGAGTGATGTAGATCCCAATCTCTATTATATGATGGTGGAGAATGAACCTCTCATTCTGTTTTTATATGTAGATGATCGTTTTTTCACAGGATCATCGAGGCCTATAGAGGACTGCAAAAGGAACCTTGCAGCAAAATTCGACATGAAGGATATGGGGTTGATGCACTATTTTTTGGGTTTGGAAGTATGGCAGAAGAATGCGGAAATCTTTCTTGCGCAAGGGAGATATGCTACAAGAAATTCTGAAGAGATTTAGAATGCAGGATTATAGACCCATGGCAACACCCACGATTACTAACTGGAAAAATATAGATGCCTTAGGGGATAGGGAAGTCGACCCCACCTTGTACGGACAACTAATTGGGTTATTCATGTATATGGTCAACACCAGGCCAGACATTTTCTTCACTAACAATACCCTTAGTCAGTTCATGGTGGAACCGAAAAGGGTACATTGGGCAGCAGTTAGGCACATTCTCATATATGTGCAGGGAACAGTTTGGCTCAGGTTGAAATATACTCAAGGAGATGACATCAAGTTGAGTGAATCACAGATGTATATTGGGTAGGTAGCTCAGTGGATAGGGAAAGTACCTCCAGTTACTACTTCAATATTGTGTCAGGAATGATCTCTTGGCGTAGCAGGAAGCAGAAGTCAGTAGCACTCAACTTAGCAGAAGTAGAATATATGTCAGCTAGCACAGCTATGTGCGAAGCCATATGGCTTAGGAAATTGTTGGTGAGTTTGATTAGGAAGAAAATGGGAGCGACCAGTGTTTACTGTGATAATCAGAGTTGCATAAAACTCTCTGCGAATCCAGTCTTCCATGATAGGTTGAAGCACATTGATTTCATTTCATCAGGCATTGTGTTCAACGTGGGGCAATTCAGCTGTAGTATGTCCCCACAGGCAATCAGGTAGCAGACATACTCATAAAAGCTCTAGGGAGACCTAAGTTCATCGAGTTCAAAGAACATATGTGTATGGTGGAGAATTTGTTTCAATAGATTCTCAACAACAATAGTTGAGAGGGAGTTGTAGTGCAAATGCAGTAGTTGACAACAATCCAGCAGGGTTAGCAGCATCACAGATTCAACACATATCGAAGTTACGCAGTTGTTCGTGGGCAGCAACAACCAGACATCAGCAACGTGACAAGAGATGATGTAGAGATGGAGTGATGCTTCAGTGGAATGAAACACTATAACACATTCCTCGCTAAGAGGGAGTGTTGCTTTTTTGTAGCATCGGATGTGTTCTAGCCACAAAATTTTTTGGAGGGGCTAGAATACATGTATTCTCCAAAACCCATAAATTTTTTCTGGAAAGTCCTAGAGACAACTTAATTGAAATAATTAACTTTTTTTTAATGGTTCCTAAGTCTAAACATAGGAAATCTAGTTAATTAAAGGGTACCATTTAAGTCATGGTGAGAATCTTCTAGAAGAAGACATGGATTGATTGTTAGTTAATCTTAGCCATCAATTATGTTTTAATCTTGGTTGTTGGTGCTCCAACATAAGATTATATGAAGAAGACGTTGGGTGGAAAATAGGCCAGGTATATACTCATTTGCTCAACTAGATCGATTTTCTTAGTGGCTAAAGTTCAGCAAGAGAAAATTGAGTCAGAGAGTGAGTTGCAGGTGGGAAGAGAGGGCATCAGCATAGTCTGAGAGTGCAAAACAAATATGGAGGGGGAAACACAGAGGAGGGACACAGATCATCAACATAGAATGGTTGACACAGGGCCTACGTAGTCACTGTGTAGAGGGTGGCACAGAAAGGCCAGCAAAAGAGGCAGGAGGTCCTCTTCCGGGTCAAAAAAAGTTTTGTGGAGTGTGAGAAATTCTCTAGTAAATTTCTCTCAGTGATTCTTCCTCTATTTTGTCTTGTATAAAAATTATTGCTGAACATTAATAAAAGAAACCCTCATTTGTTGCACTCGCTTTCCCACATTGGGTTTTTCCTGGGACAATCGTCCAAAAATAGATGACACTGTGGTTATATATGTGCTAGTATTTTCCTTATATTTACTTTCTACTGAATTTTATTTGTGAAGGTTGCAATGTATGTATTTTGATATTTGACATAGAAAACTACAAATAATTTGTTTAAGCAATTTAAAAAATAGAATAAATATTATCAATTACTACAGTAGGATTCGGGATCACTGAATTTGCACACATGTCAAGGAAAAACCACCTTCAAGGCGAAAACCCATTCAAGATAATTCTTCCTTTCAATAGTATTCTTTGACACTCTTCAACCAACACCAAGACCAAAATTTCCCTCCACACCAGGTCAGCCTCCCAGATCTTCGGCCCCTTCCCGCAACTTTGACTAGGAAGTAGCTTCTAGCAACATGCAGCTTCCGGCAACAACAAAATCTTAGGAGACTTCAATCTCCCAATCCAAATCACGAAATAGAGAAAGAGAGGCACCAAAATATCCATTTTCTTCCTCTATAGACTTCCCCAAACACGCACTTATTTCGACCTCCTGGTAACAGATATCGAACATGCTTGAGAGTTGATGCTACAAATGAATTTGGCCACCTTGTATATATAGGCTTCTTGTGGGTCGAATTAGGGTCCTTAGGCCGACTTGATCTCTCTTAATCCAACTTGATGTTGAGGGTACACAATTCATATTTGACTTAATACAAAATCATTTTACATGATTCTATATCCCAAGAAGGGTCTCTTTGAATGCACAATGACACTATAAACTCAATATTAATCCTAGGATTCCACAATGGGGATTTTGACTAATATAATGATGACCCAAGCATGAAACCCATGCTTTAATAAGTCATCGCCAAAATAATAAAAATTATCTTCTTTATTCTTTTGACAAGTACATTATAGAATGACTCAAGTACATTATTGAAGACCGAACATAGTTACATTTTCTAACAATTATCCCATCAATGAAAGCATCCCTTTTGGTAAAACCAATCACAGTTGATCTATCCAACTACTCATTAGAGATGGTTTCCCCCATGGCTACCAATTCATCTCTTACTTGAGTGATCTTGATGAGGTATGATGAAATTGTGTTGGTTTTGGTCAGCTTGGTTTGCTTTAGTTTTTCCCACAACACCATTTTTTTGTTCTCATTAGTGCTTTGGAAAAGTTTGATTAAATTTACCCACATCTCAAAGGCATAAGCCTCCGATGAAACATGAGGAATAAGTTGGTTTTTGATAACATCCAGAAGGAGCCTCTTGGCCTCAACATTCCTCATATTAAAATCATCCAACTATATTAGATCAATGAGAAGTCATAAGAAAACATTTGAGGTCTAAAATGGGCCTCAAAACAAAAATGTACAACCAAAATCAATTTTATAAGAACAAATGAGATTCAAGATGATGATGTCAACCATGGAGGATGATCCACCATTTTTGGAGTAAAAACGTAAAAAGATTAAAAAAATAAAATAAAGATAGAAACCTATTTTTTCAACTTATTTCCCTACAGTTTTACTCAAATTTTGAGTTGGAGGACCGTTGGATGCAAAATGTAATTCCTAATCCAAGGAGTATCCATGTTGCATACTTTCGATGGACCTTACTACATGAAAAATGAGAAATACATGAAAATTGTGGTTGCAATCACATTTTTACATGTATTTCTCATTTTTCATATAGTTGTGACTATCAAAAGTATGCAATATGGGTATTGTTTGGATGAGGAATTAAATTCAGCATCCAAGAAATGCTTCCGCTCGAAATTTGAGTAAAACTGTAGGGAGATAAATTGAAAATACGTGTTGAACAAATAATTTTTCTTTTTTCCCTCTAAAATTTGATGATGTAATCTAATACTATTTTATTGTTTCCATTATTATTTTATAATATTTCTTAGGAGGCCCATTTTAGACCTAGAAATTTCTCTAATAGTCATTGTCTTCTCAACAATATCCCATAGTTCAAAATCCTAAAGCACCAACACAAGCCTTTCCTTCCATGGGCTAAACTTCTCAACCCTATTCAGTCTGTCTCCCATCCTCAGACCTGTTTCCATTGACCTCAACAACCTAACACAAAAACTCAGATATGTCCAAAGGTAAACTCAACTCTCTCTCACAACACTTATCTGTGCGTATACTGTTGGTTTTGCTTACTGTTTTGTTCATCGTCTCTGTAATTTCCTCCACTTAGCTCTGATACCATGTAGAAATTGTTGGAAAATGTAAGTAGTTTCAGCCTTCATTATTGTAATTGTACTTGTGTCAATATGTATATCTTATGTTATAAGAAGAGGAAGTGTTATAGACATATTTGGGCACTGCAACCCCAATCTTATGTGTTGATAAACCAAGGGATATTTAACCCCTAAAAGTGTTGTTTCATACCCTAAAGGATCATGGTCAACTGATTACATCATTCCCTAGAAGTTCCACCTAAAAAACTACTCAGAACTAGCCAAAATTGGACCATACTGACTGCTCCACTATCAGGGTGTGATGCATACTGACTCCTACACTAGCCAAGTGCGATGCATACTGAAGAGGCCTTATGTGGGGTGCGATGAGTGAGAATGGACAAATGTCGAGACAGTTTGCTAAGTGGATGTTCATGGAATCTTTTAGAAACTTCTCCTATGACACTTGCCTCTCTGAATTCGCCCAAGGATGAGTAAGAGATCCAAGAAATATCTAAGTGGAACCAAGAACAACAAGTGGAATGAAACTAATCAAAAACCCAGAGATGACTCACACCCTTGTAGACATCTATAAATGGATCCCTCATCTGAGAGATCTGGAGGCTGGAATTTTGTAATTTGTAAGGAAGTGTTGATAGTTTGTCTTTGAGAAGGAGCATTGTATTGCTGGGTGATCTTGCTTTTCATGAGGTGAAGAGGGTTTTGATGCTGAGAGGATGATGCTGGATCATACAGCTAAGTTGTAATTCTCCCTTCTATTTTAATAAAGTTCTTTGAGTTTTTCTCCATACAATCGTGTATTTTTTAATGTTCTTATTTGTGAATGCCATTGTATGTTCATTGTATTTCTGATTCTGCAATGCTTATGATATAATAGATCGAGATACTTTGATGGTGTTTTGTTACTTTGCCTCTACAGGTATTCTTTAAGTGGGATAAGTAGGAGAAGAGTTGCAAGCTTTATCAAGGGGGAGAGAAATCAAGCAAGGAGTCAAGCGAAAGATTCAGGTTGGTTCCTTTGCCTCTCTCTCTTATCTATCATACATAGAGGAAATCCCAAATTGCTTTGATTGTTTGTTTCTAGGATAGCTACCTATCCTAGAGGGCTAGCAAATCGAAAAGACACTAGTTTTCCCAGAAACAAAATGGCGACTCCGCTGGGGATCAAATAGTTTGTTTGTTTGTTGTTGTTGTTTGCTTTATAAACTATAGACGGAGTCTGAAGTTAGCCAGATAGCCTTCGAACTGCTCTTGCTTTGCAATTGCAAAGTAGATGAATGTTGCTTCAGTCAATCTCCAATTTAGTTTATGAATTGAACATCTAACTTACAAGCATTCTAGATGCCCTTTTGGTAGCTCAATCACCTCTCAAGATCATACCCCTGTACTTTGCTCTTTATTATTTATCATAACTCAGCTTAACTCACTGAAATCAGCTGCAAATTTGAACCAAAACCCATCTCAGCTGCGCTCCCTGGCCCATCGCACTATCTGTCACTGGAAGCCAGTATGCATCGCACTTCCTAAGTGTAGCAGATGCAATGCATCTCTGTTTATGTGAAGCCCAGGTGCGATGACTGATTGAGCCTATTTCTCTCCTTGAAATTTGGGGTTTTTTGTCTTTGTTTTCAGCTCTGTTTAGTTGTTTTTTGTTGTTTATGAACAGTATCTCATCACTAAAGCCTGCTTGCATTACATTGTTCAGCCTCCATTGATCAGGATTCATAAATTTTTTTATGTATTTGTCCATCATTTATGATCCTTTTTTGAAAAGATGCTTAAATTGATCTATCGTTTTCGTGCCAAAAGTGTCGTAACTGTCATTTTATGTCAAAAAGAGGAGTGTCATAAAGTCTTCCTTCTCTAGATAGTCGATTGAACTTTTTGTCATGTATTTGATTTGATTTGTTGATATTTGATTGTCGAAAACGTTTTCTATTCGAAACTAAAAAGTGTCATTTAGTCTTCATTTCCATTTTTAAAAGAAATTGTCGAAATGTCACTTTGAGTAAAAATATTTCAAATCTTTGCTCTATTTAGTTTTCCTTTTCGGCATTTTTCACATTAAAGGGAACGAAAAAAAAATACATGCATTTGCATTTGCATTTAGACTATGTGCGAAAAATGATTTAGGAAAAGTGCATTTAGTGTGTGCTTTTTGCTCTTTGTTTGAAAGAATCATAATCTTATTTTCTTAGTAGCTAGGATTTTCATTGCTAAAAATAAGCAACGATTGTTTATCATTGTAGATTGAATTTAGGAATTTTACATCTACATCACGCGGTGAACCATTGAAAGGCAAACTTATAAACAATATCAACTTTGAAATAAATTTCAATGAACTTAACAATGCTTTGGAACCTAACACAACACATTTAGAGGTCTAGGCTAGAGACGTGTTCCGACCTCGTAAAATCTAGTAACTATCGTTTTCATCAAAGGTTGGGTAATTCCTCCTCTTTAATATGAAAGGTGCTAGCACAGATTTGTGCTCCCCGTACCGTCGAGTATATATTGGGAGACAACAATAGACTTATATTCTTTATCCATATGAAGCCATGTCTACCTCCCTATCGATCGCAATGCACTAAACACAACATTCAGGAAGACTGACTGTCGTACATAAGTCCTTGGTAATTTCTCTTTAATTTATCACCAAGGTGTATATTGCAGTTTTGCGATTGGTTTTGTAATCCCTCTATCTAGACTTTCCAAGTAGTCACTTTCGTTCATTTTCGACTCTTTGAAAGAAAAGGTCCATCTGAGCACTTGTCACTTCAGGCTCATTAAAAATCGAAGGGGACTAGAGTCATCTTTAGCTTTTTCTTGACTATTAAAAATTGAAAAAGCAAAGTTGTGTCAAAGCATCTTTAAAATTTATTTAATTCAGAATAACATCATTTTCCCTTTAATTTTGAGTTGATCAAGTAATCCATAATTATGGAAGAAAGTCAATCAAAACCCGGTCGTTCGCGGAGATTAGCGAATCAACCGTCTTTGACTCTGGAAACAAAGCCATTCCGGGCAAAACGGTCTCATTTAACTGAGTCCAATTCACCTAATTTATTTGAAACTTGTGTTTCAACATTGTCAGAGACTACAGTTACTCCGATCATTTCTAGTACAACTGCCTTTACAGAAAAGGTTTCGTGGTTACAAGAGGACATTAGAATTGATCCTAGTGTAACGGTAGACACTCCTATACCTGAAATAGCTCCAGCTAGAGTTGATCCAGAGACAGAAGTCCACTTACCTGAACAATTGGAAGTTGAGTCCCAGAATTCAGAAGGTGTCACCCCTCTAATATCTGTCATTGCAGAAGTTATACCTTCTTTGGCTCCAGAAATATTTTACGGACCTGACGGTCTACCTCTTCCACCTGAACTGATTGCTATAGAGGAGATAGCAGAGGATCTTCCATCCAGTACCCCATTACATTTTGGGACTGGGATTCATCTGTATCCTTCTACTCCTGTAGTTAATTCTTTTAATCATCCTTCATCGCAAGTTCCTGTCGAATCACTAGGAAATATTTTGGATAGACTAAAAATGTTTGAGCAACCATCAACATCTAGGACTGTATCATCTAATACAGCTACAGCGAAGCTTCTTGCTGCCATTCCTACAATGTTTGCCGGTATACCATTTGTCCCAACTAGTTATCAATCACTATCTGGAGTCTACTCAGGGTCTGTTTCGACGACATGGTCTGTTTCTATTTGTTCATCCGGAATCCCATTTGGTATTTCTTATGTCGAAACTCGGCAAATTGATCCTGCATGCTAATATCGATTTGGGCAGACTAGTCTTCAAAGACCGATATATCCTTTGAACACTGGACTGCCGCCATATGGAGGGCAGTATGATTTTTCATTATTTCCTCCTGGGGAACAACCATATGAGAGTTCACAACAAAATTTAGGTCAAACTGGAATTACATATAGCGGTTGGGTACCAATACTGCCTCAACAACCAAGGGTCAACCGATCCAACCTGTGTCGAATATTCCCACTACACCTGCTATTGTGACTGTGTCGCAAGTACAAGCACTGCCTGTTGTATGTCAACCTCAAATCTCTCAGGTTGCAATATAACAACCTCTTGTCTCTACAACTCAATCACAACCTCAGGTTAGTGCTTCCTTACCTGGAACAACTCAGGCTCAAACGTGTGTTATCACCCCACATCTTGGTCAATCTTCCAGTATTGGGCAACAGCAAATGGTCCAACAACCATGGTTGGTGCAATACCAACAACCGCAATTCTAGCAAACATACCAAGGACCTGAGCAACAAGGCTTTGTAGGTAATGGGCAACCGCATTTTCAAAACGGTTATCAACTCCCACACTATAATGGTTACCAACAACCTTATCAGAGTTACCAGCATTAGATACATTATGCTGGTATGCAAATACCTACTACTCAAGCGATTCCATCTTATCCTGGGTATGCTTCACCTAACCTGAATCAACAGTTTCCTTTTGTAGCAACTCTAGAATTACCAAATTTGAACTAGCTGACGAATGATCCAATTGCATACGCCCCTTGGTGGCCAGCGATTCCTCATAAACTTCCCTCCGATATTCCTAAATTCAATGGAAATCTAAGTGAAGATCCATCGAATCACGTAATGACTTTTCATTTCTGGTGCTCATCTAACACCCTAAATGATGATTCGATTAGGCTTTGCCTTTTTCAAAGAATGCTCATTGGTCCGGCAGTGAAATGGTATATTGAATTTCCTAGAGCTGCATTTGATAACTTCAGCGCCCTTGCAACTACTTTTCTAACCCACTTCCAATTACCCATAAGGTACGAAACGGGAACAAAACTTCTTACCAATTTTAAACAGACCACGGCCACTCACATATCCGATCATATTCATGAGTGGTGACACCGTCGTTGAATGGTAAAAACGTATGTTCCTGATCAGCTTTTAGCTGAGTGGTTTATTAAGTCCTTATTGCCTTCTATTACTGAGGATGTGGCGAAGGGAGGAGTTGTCACTGAAGAGCAAGTGATTGCTCGTGCACAATATTTAGACTTGATCTACACTCAATCTGGCACACTCAACAACAAAATTCCTGATGCTCCTAGACCAGAATTTTTCATTTCTCCTCCTCCTAAATCGAACAGGGACTCTCACGCCGGCAATGGTGTGATCAGTACCTCAAGCACGCAAACCGCAAAGGCTCCATCTGGTAAATCCCTTGCAATTTCTAGTCAAAAATAAAATGATGAACCTCTTGCCTCAGAGATTAATGTCGTGTCATCTAACAAAGGCAAGAATCCAAAGCAACTAGGGGGCAAGAAGAAAGGGAAAAATAATAAGAAAAAACAAGAGAATTCAACTCCTGAAAAATCTTCTGAAAAACCTATTGGGCAAAAGAAACCTCGTTATCAATGTTACTGTTGTGCTTTGCAAACAACCCCCCATTCCATATTATTTTTATACATAAAAATATCAGAATGTGAAATGGGTCCCTTTGAAAATAAAAATTGATATCAAAACTTTTACTTCATAAAAATCCGATAATCAAAGGAGCGCTTTATGAATAAACCCTTTAAAAGCAATATCTATTTAAAAATGGAAATAAAGCGAATATTCCATTATTGCGATCAAGCGATCGAAAGATCGCATATCGCAATAACATAAAGGATGCAACAAATGGCCAAAAGACTTTCCGCCGATGCGATATAGTGTTCGGCGATCGGAAATCGGCAATCCCCAAATGCACCACTAAAGCGCCCCCATATCAAAGCCCCGATGCGATAAAGATATCGGCAGCCGGCAATCGGCACATCCCCTTGTTTTAAAATCATTTGCGCATATGCTTTTCGCCGATGCGATATCGCAATCGGCGATCGGCGGGTCCCCTCGTTTCATTCCTATTACGCATATGCCTCTCGCCGATGCGATATCACAATCGGCGATCGGCGATACTCAAAGCATTGTTAAAGCCAGTCATGCATACCCCCCCGATGCGATGCGATAAGGCACGGTTTTCAATAGAAAGCCGTTAAAGTGATTGGGAAGCCCGATTTAATGATATTTAAGGCATAATCACTCCCGCTCGGCCGCCAATACGCCCATTGCGTGCTTTAAAAGGTCTTTCGACCAAATATTGGTATAATGGGCATTTATAAGGTGGCAGGCTCTATACGGTCACTTAATGGATCCTTGTCCTAAGATCTGCCTATAGATTGTCTCCGCGTCGGTTTTACAAAAGCAAAGTATATCAACGTTCATCTTTTCATTTGCTATCAACTGTGAGTTTATTGCTATCTCTGTGTTACGCCAAAATTGTCTCTCTGTGCAGAATACAGTCTTACACAGGAATTCGGGCATGATGGGTAAAAAGTCGAAGAAAGTTGCAGGTGTTTCCAACCCACCAGCTGCAGGACAAGCTGTAGTAAACAACAAAAAGGGCCTAATATCCGACACCACATGCGCAGGCCTTGCCAGAGTAACTTGGCAAGGAACTTACGACTTGATTGAGGCCAAGAAACCAACGCAGACGGTAGAAGAAGCTACTGCGGATTCATTTAAAAAGTTGGAATGCACTCTCAAGGATTTGGCCGATTCTTTCCTCCATAGGATAGCAGCAAGAGAACAAATGCTCCCATATACCGATGTTGTGAAATGGGCGATTGAAGAAATCCCCATCACAGACAGAACTTTCAGCACAAGGGATGGAAGGGTTTTTGGGTCATTTAAGCCAGAAGATCTGAGGCAAATGTATCATTTGCCTAAGCCGGAGAAGATATACAGTAGCGCCTTTTTGGAGAAATTCGCAAGCGAGAACGAGATTGAGTCCGAACCTATCAAGGATTGGAGGCAAAATCCAAATAAACACAAGCATGAATCCTCCGGTAAGTACTCGGTTGACTCCTTATGTTCTCCTTACTGCTACGCTGGTATAATGATGTGTAGGTTGTGGGGTTTACACGACTCTGCCAATTTTACCATTGAGATGGTTCCTCTCATGGAGGCGGCAGTGAACAGCACGATTATGGATTGGGCTACTATCCTTTCGGATAAGCTAGCAGTAGCTGTTAGTGACTTTAGAAATAAAACTAGAGTCACTGAGAGAAAAATTCCCCCGTTCTACTACAGTGCATATATCCTGGATACCTTGTGTTTTAATTCCGAATTCCCTATTCTTGGTTGCAGGTGGACTGCACAGGACCCCTCGCCTATTCATATTTACCATTGCAAGATGTGGAATTCATCCCATAAAAACCACTTGTACCAGATTTGTAATGGTTTCATGGTTCTTGTTTATTATTCAATCTTTGATAAGCCCATTTCGAGAATCTCCTACCTAGCCTCTTTTGACTTGCCAGCAATGGCTAGTTGGTTTGGTGAAGAGTATTTTACTTATGTTAGAGTCTTTGGCAGCCAAGCCAATCCTCATGTCCTCCCCTTATATGTCCCTGACAAATTGCTAGCAAGGGAAATTGCATACCAGATTACAGTTGAGAGTACCACACAGACTCTCAAAAAGGAGAAGAAAAGGGGCTGGCCTACTTTTCCCTTCAGATGTGGAGTCTTCACCCTGAATGATCTAAAACATGCGGAAAAAGAGGCCACGAAGATTCAAGCTCTAAATCTTGCTACAATTTCGAATAGAGCATTTGACCCAAAGCGAACTGCATATGCCGCTTTGGAACATGCCAAATTAGCAACATTTGATCATAAAGAAGATATGTTCGATGATGTGTTTACTTCAGCTGAATCAATAGGTCAAGCCAAAGAACTCGCCAAGATACGATACAACGATGAAGGGTTAACCGAGTTTAACAAGCTTAGAGAGCAGAGGTTGCAAACTCTGCCTCTAGATTTATTAATGCCAACCCAAGCAGCATCATCAAGCGAGCCTGGCCAACAACAACAATAGACAAAGGAACCTCCTGCTACAACGAAGGCCAATAATAATGAGCAGGAGGAGCAACAAAAGAAAGACCAAGAGGAGAAGCTAAGGAAAGAGCAGGAAGAGTGCTTAAGGAAAGAGCAGGAAGAGCACTTAAGGAAAGAAGAGGAAGATAGACAGCGCAAAGAGCACGAGGACAACCAGCAAAGAGAGCAGGCAGAGAGGCGGCAGAAGGAACAGGAGCAGCAAGAGAAGGAAAAACAAGAGCAATCGCTGAAGGAGTCTCAGTCTAAACAAACCACCACCGATACTAACATGGGTGCTATTACAGACCCTGAATTGCAAAAGGAATGGCAGCAGTTCAGCACCATTATCAGTGGAGGAAAAGACTCTCAAAGTATTGACACTCCTAAAACCAGCAGTGCACAGGATGATACCTCATCACAGGTTCTGAGCGGAACCAACTGCCCACCTAAAACTAAGGATGTTGAAATAATTCCCAAAGGTCCTAGCGACCAAATCACTCTACAAGTAGAAGATATTCCTCCATTGGATGTCTTCTACAGCCCAAGGCACAGAGCAGTGGTAAAGCGATCGAGAAAGAGACGAAGGCTTGATCAACCTTCTATCTTTCCAGAACAAACGGTCATGGGCAATGTAGTGTGGGAGGAGAAACTGGATCCCTCCGATGATCTGACTAAATTGTCACAGTACGCTGGAGCTTATTCAGCTGCAACCATCGACAAGGCATCGGAGGTAAGTCTTTTATTAAAGACAAAAGACTAGGAAATCTCCACGTTGCAATCAGAATTAGCTGATATAAAACAGAGGGTTATACAAGCCGAGGAACAGTTAGCAGAACAACAACAGAGAACAGCGCATGCAGGCGAACAGTTAGTGGAGCAACAGCAAATAAATAGCCAATTGGCTCAGCAATGGGAGGAAGAGAAACAGAGGATTAATCAGGTAGCGATCCAGAAACAAAATGAATTAACGGAGGCTTTGGAGAAATTAAGAGCGGCGAATGAGCAATTGTTAAAGACCAAGGATGAGCATATCGCTCAAATAACAACGCAGCTTGAGAATATCAAAGGCGATTCGCAGATAATGGAATTCAGGAAAGAGGCGATGTTGATCAACAATGCGCTGATAGCGCAAGTTAAACTCTTGTCTCAACAACTCTCTCAAGCGGAGCCACTCTGCGAATTAACTACAGCTGTAAATGAGCAAGTAGAGAAAGCAAGGGATGACTTGAATAAAGCCGATGAAGCTATTACCGCATACCTTGAATGGCAAGATTCGAAATCGAGAAAAGCCGCCAATTTGCCAAGAATACTTGAGGTTCATAAGGATATACTGTTCACAGAATGGCACACACAGGTGTTAAAGGCAGAGAGAGCAGCTTCAAGGTGCAGATTAACTTCTAACAATTTGGTAGATCTAGTTAATGATACTCTCTACATAGCAAACTTGATCTCCCAGTGTACACCCGGAAAGGTTACTACAGCAAATGCATTGGAACAAACATGTTATCCACAGTTAGAAGGTAGAGGAAGATTAATCACCGGATTAAATAGTTTAAACATGGAAACATACTGGCACTTCCTAGTCAAGCCTCATGAACAAAGAGCCGCCCTCAAATGCTTAACAGATGTCGTTCAATATATGATCCCCGACATCCAAGACGCCACCTACACTGCTCAGCTTATTTCGCGGCTCAACAAACCTCCTGAAATTGAGCCGATGCTTGCCATTAATCAGCTCAGGTTCAAAGGGAAGCAACCGACAGAATGAATCATCCTCCAGCTCCTCAGATCGCCAGCAGAAATCGCAACAAAAAGTTATTGATATCAGCTTAGTTAGCATTTATGTTTTGTAGATATTTAAATTAGCATAGTATTTATAGACCCTTTCATGTCTTTAGAAAGGGTCGTAAAATTTTGTAATAGACTTAACAGACTAAAGTTTGCACTATTGTGCTTCAGCCTTTATTCTTTTATGAAACTCGACCAGTCGCTTTTACTTTAATGGAGAAATTTCTTGATACAATTGTGCACTATTGTCATTGATTGAGGAATGTATATACGTTAAGGGAAGAAGCCACACATAGCGATTGATATCTGGGATTGGCCTACAGCTCAAATGGTACTTCTATCTTTGTCTAAAGTCATTCTGTGGATGTGAATTGTTATGTAATTATCTTGCTATCGTTGATTGTATGCATGCGCTATAACAACAAATCTTATTCATTCCACTATTGGGTGTTTATACGATATGCCTTTACTTTTAATCATGTATATGTTAATGATATGAATGTGTAAAGTGTAGTAATATCGCTTTAATCGCTGCGCTTAACTATTTAAGCACAACAATCTTAAATGATTCAATATCTATGTTTTAAAAGATACAGTCATATATATGTTTATCTTTGAGATATAGAGCATCAAAAGCTACGCTTTAGAGCTCAATAGATTCCCGGGATAGTTTCATTTATTTATATTTTGTCAATAGTATCAGTCTTTCGTGTATCACTAGTGTTACTTATAAAACATTCACTCATCCCATTTTATCTATTTTTGGGAAACTGGTCCCATTATCCCCAGTCAGAGCCACTATCCCAAACGGAAAAGGAGCTCTACTAAGGTCCGGACCGGGTGGTTTCCCCAATGTTGTTGCAGCGATTTTCGAGGCATCAACATTTTTGGCGCTAGAAGGAGGGTCTGACTGTGAATGGCAAGCAAACCCAAACCTGCAATCCATTCTAAGAGTAATTCTCCCTCCAAATCTCCTAGTTATTCTCGATCACATGCTGGTTCTCCAACGCGCAATCAAGAAAAACAGGAATCAACTACCACTGCTCACACCCATCATACTTCAGAACAATTAAGTCTTGAATCCCCTGAAGTCCAGTCTCTTATCCATAAACTTCAGACCTTCTCGATTTCTCCACAAAAATATGAAGTATCACAAAGCAGTGCGACTTCGCAGTTCAATATATCTCATCCACTTACAAGACTCCAAAGCGAAAAGCTTGGTATCGAACCCATTGAGTTCCCTTTACCCGAAAGGAAAAGGGCCAAGAAACATACCAAGGGGTCTGATAGTGAAGAACTTTCTTCCACATCGTCCGTTTCATCTCCTCATCTGCAAAGTCAACCACCCACTCCTCCATTACATATTGTTGTCCACCAGGGAACAGAAGCCTCAACATCTCAGTCTGCTCACCCTTCAGTATCATCTGCTTCCCATACGTCTGGAATCCCAATAGTAGTATCAACCACTGGTACTATTACAATGGTAGATCCATGGACCAGACTCGGCGCGGTCAATATGCCTGCGCCATTGCATCCTTTACCAGATGCACCTGAAAAGTGGCTCCCCAAATTTAATCCAGATGATGGAACTCAGGCCGAAGAACACATTAATAATTTCATGCTGTCGGTCAACTTGAAAGGGGTAACGCAAGAAGATGTTGTTGTCAGACTTTTCCCTTATGCTTTGCAAGGATCAGCAGGATCCTGGTATTTCTCCCTACCCTCTGGTTCTATTACCAGTTGGGATACATGCCAAGAGCAGTTTCTTACTAAGTATGGATATGATAGGTCTTTAGCAACTTTAATAAACGATCTCTCCAACCTGAGAATAGAACATAGGGAACCCATAAAGGAATTTAATGCTCGCTTCAATAAACTCCTTAACAAAATCCCTACAGCCTCCAAACCAAGTGAACAAATACGAAGCGAATGGTATATCACTGCCCTGCCTGCCAATATAGCCATTTTCGTAGATCGGGCTGGGAAACCTACCTTAGCGGAAAATATGAAAGAAGCACTTGATGTGGAGAAGCGCATCAATTCCTTAGAAAAGAAAGCTGCCTTGGAAGACTGAAAAGCTAAAAAAGTTTCTTTTAAAGAAGACTCCAAAAAGAAAAGCCCAAAAGACCCATATGACATGGAAGGTTTGCAAAAAGTCCTGAAAACATTGTCTAATGAAATGATTGACATAAAAAAACAGGTGGTCGAAACTTCAAACAAAAGACCTTTTAGGACTTACAAGAAAACGGAAACAAAGCCACCTAATGTCATATCTAATGCAGATTCAGACCAGGAAGAGGATGAAGAAGAAGCAACTCCACCAACTGACGATGAAGAAGAAGTAGCTGAGTGTCATGGAATGTGGGATTTCATACTCCCCGATCCTGATACTGATAATGAAGAAGAAGCCTTCCCAGTCACCACCAGGAGTAAAAGTACTTCTGAGCCTGCCCAGGCGACTTCAAAGAAAAGGAGTGCAGGCGCTGCTACAACAAAGGAAAAAGTACCTCCAAAGAAACCACCTGCAGTAGTCCCTCAAAACCAGCCTTCAACTTCTACTTCCCCTTCAACTTCTAAAACGTTAGTAGTATCCGATTCAATGGAATACAACATTGTTGATGACATGAAAAAGACCAAAGCCAACATAACCATGTTTGAGCTTAGCAAGCTAAAGCATCAGCAAAAGTTACTTCTTAAAGAATTGAATGTTGTTCCTTCTACCCCCCTTCCTAGTTCAAAAGCTGCTAATGATTCAGGCCAACCCCCTCCAGGTATGGTTGAAGCTACAGATTCAGTCTTAATAGGGGACAGGTCAAGCTCTCATACTCCACCATTTCTCCTAACTTATGAAATCTACAACAGAAACCTACACAACTGTTTAATTGACTCAGGGGCATCTTCTAACATAGTGCCAGCTTCAGTTTGCTCCAAATTGAACATAGAACCCCAGAAGTCGGCTATCCATATTGTTCAATTAGACAGAACTAAGGTGCAGGTGGTTGGAGAAATTAATTCCGTAACTATCAGGTTGTCTGCTGATCCTAGAATAGTACAAAGGATTGACATTCTTATAGCCGATATACCTGAGTTTTACGGTTTAATTTTGAGTAGAGACTGGTACGAAAAATTACATGGGTACATTTCTACTGATTGGTCACACATGTGGCTTCCTTATAAAGGTAAGTCAAATCAAATAAAGATAGACCGAGAAAAACATATGACCCATACAGTTACCGATTTTGAACAGGAAAACCATCCTGTGGCTTTCAACAACAACATTTTGGGCAACTATTCATCAGAATCATTCTTTGGCAACTTTGTTGCCCAACCCTCCCCTTTCTCTATTAATCATTTTACATCTCAGATTGAAAATTTTTCACAATCAGATAAGTCTATGTGTTTTAATGATGATGAGAAAACTGTAAATATCAATGTTAATACTCCTTCATTTTGGTCTTTGTATTTTGATGGCTCCAAGTCTAGTGAAGGCTCTGGAGCAGGATGCATCTTGGTTAGTCCACATGGAGAAAAGACAATGCTGTCTTGCAGGTTAGAATTCGAATGCACCAACAACACAGCCGAGTATGAAGCCTTAGTTCAGGGTTTATATAAAGAAATCGGCCTTAAAGTGCAATATCTAAAAGTATTCGGCGATTCAGAAATTATCGTTAAACATGTTAGAAATGCAATTCATTGCCTTTCCAATCATCTTAAGCATTACCAATCGCTTGTGCAAGACCTTACATCACATTTCTTAGCATTTAACATTTCCTCCATTCCTAGGTCCCAGAATTCAGCTGCCGACTTACTAGCCAACGTAGCCTCCAGACTCCTACCTTCGGAAGACTACAGCCCTGATAGGTTTTCTGTAGAATTAATTTTCAGGCCTTCAATTCCTGATAACATCACTAATTGGAGAGTATTTAATCACGACGATGATATTCTACAATTCTTGACTTCTGAAAAGTCTTATGACAACCAAATCATTGAAGAGGATGAGCATGACTCCCAAATGAAGGAAACCCCTCAAGAAAATGCAATTCCTAAGCCGGTGGTAAAACTTGAAGATCTTTATGATATAAAAGACAGGTTTAAACCTGTAACTAATACAAAGATCCAAAGCTCTACCCTAAGGTTTGAATTGGTAAATTTAGGTACTGAGCAAGCTCCTCAGAATGTCAATTTAGGATTAGGGCTTTCTGTAGAAGAGAAAGAAGCATTTGTTAAAATGTTAAGGAAGAATAAACACATTTTTGCTTGGAAATATGATGACTTAAAGACCTATGATACATCCATTATCCAGCATACAATTCCAATGCTTCCCGATCAAAAACCCATTCAGCAGAAGTTAAGAAAAATACACCCAAATTTGGAAAGCCAGATTAAGTCAGAGCTTAACAAACTCCTTAAAGCCAAGATTATCTTTCCAGTCCGACATTCCAATTGGGTTTCTAATATGGTCCCTGTCAGGAAAAAGAATGGCGACATTCAAATTTGTATTGATTTTAGGAATCTAAACAGAGCAAGTTTGAAAGACAATTTCCCATTGCCTACTATCGAGCAAATACTCCAATCAGTGGTAGGTTCTGAATTGATGTCCTTTCTAGACGGTTTTTCAGGATACAACCAGGTCTTGGTTCATCCTGATGACCAGCTTAAAACTACATTTAGAACAAAATGGGGGACATATGCATATCAAAAGATGCCTTTTGGACTTATAAATGCAGGAGCGACGTTCCAAAGGGCTATGGATACTGCTTTTAGGGGATTGATAAATCGAACAGTGGTCGTCTACCTAGACGACATAACTGTGTTTTCTAAAGAAAGGCATAATCATTTACATGACTTAACTAGATCTTTCAAAGGTGTAAAAGGTATGGAATTTCTCTTAACCCCAAAAGGTCATTCTTTTCTCTTGATCAAGGGAAACTCCTGGGTTTTGTTGTTTCCCGAGATGGCATTTATATTGATCCTGATCGGATCAAAGAGATTTCTGAAATCCCTTTCCCCCACAATAAGAAATCGATGCAGTCATTTCTTGGCCAAATTAATTTTGTTAAAAGATTTGTACCTGATTTTTCTCATATTATTTTGCCCCTCCAGGCAATGATTAGGAAAAATGCAGTCTTTAAGTGGGGATTAATAGAAAAAGAAGCTTTTGATTTGATAAAGCAATCCATTATCAATGCCCCCTGATTAATTACTCCAAATTTCTCTAATCCTTTCACCTTGTATACTATCGCATCAAGTTCTTCATATGCAGCAGTACTTACCCAATTAAATGATCACAATCTTGAAGCACCCATCTCATTTTTTAGCTCAAATCTTCAAGGTGCCGAATTGAATTACTCTGATGCAGAGAAACAAGCTTTCGTTGTGTTTAAAGCAGTCAAACATTATAGACCCTTCCTTCTCAAAACCCATACAAAAGTAATAGTTCCTTTCCCAGCTGTTAGGCAACTATTAATATAAAATGAACTGGGTGAAAAAAGGGCGAATTGGGTCACAGCGCTTCAAGAATATGACTTAGAAATTAGGCCAGCAAAGATTGTTAGGGGCCAAGGTTTTTGCAGGATATTGGCAGGAGCTTCCAACATTCCCGAATCAAGCGACACTGGTCCAACTGAAGAAATAAATCAGATAAGTGTCATTGATTCTGAATCTCAATATGCAGATTTGATATTTTATTTAAAGAATGGTCATGCTCCTCCACATTTATCTTATAAAAGCAAAAGGGCTATCAGGTTAAAAGCAAAAAGTTTTACAATTATTGATAATGTGCTCTTTAAGAAGAATTATGATTCTATTTTGCTGAGATGCCTTGAGAAAACTGAAGCCCAAAAGGTGTTGCAGGAGTTACACGATGGACCAGCAGGGGGACATTTTGGAGCTGACACAACAGCTCGCAAGATTATTCACGCTGGATACTATTGGCTAACTCTTTTTAGAGACACCCATGAGTATGTAAGGAAATGCCTCAACTGCCAAACTGCTAGTGGAAGACAACGGAAATTGGCTTTCCCTTTACAACCAGTTAACATTGAACAACCATTTGATCAATGGGGATTGGATATCATCGGGGAAATTAATCCACCTTCTTCCAAGCAGCATAACTACATTCTCACTGCTACCGACTATTTCACTAAGTGGGTTGAGGCAGTCCCTTTGAAGACAGCAAATTCTGAAGTAATCATTGAATTCATAGACCAATTCATCATTACCAGGTTTGGTGTTCCAACTGCTCTTGTATTTGATAACGCTTCTTATTTCTCAGGCAATTCTATGATTGATTTTGCTATAAAAAGAGGATTTAAGTTAAAGTATTCTGCTAATTACTATCCTCAGGGTAATGGTTTGGCGGAGTCAACTAACAAAATTAATCAAAAATTATCAAAAGAACAATCGAACAAAATCATAGGAATTGGCAAAATCCTTAGTCTTCGCATTATGGGGCTATAGGATAACACAGAAGGCTTCCATAGGACCCTCTCGTTCAATCTTTTATGGAAGGAACATATTCCTACAAATCTGTTCTACCCTCTTTTAGCCCTAGTACAGTTCCTTGAAGGAAGCTCCTTCCTCTTCTATTTCAGCTCAGATTATGATCAAATCATAAACTAGAAGAAGAGAGAGAAAAGGCCAAGGATACCCATGCCAAGCATCAGCAAATCATCAAAGCAGCTTTTGATTCAGCTTCATCAGGGTCAAAACAATTCCAAGTTGGCGATTTAGTTCTGAAATGGGATAAAGTCCATGAGGACAAAGGCAAACACACGAAGTTCCAAAAGTTGTGGCTTGGACCATTTCAGATTTGTGAGAAAATAGGCTATTCGACCTTTCTATTGCAAGATTTAATAGTTTTGAGGGAGTCTCTCCCTGTAAATGGCCTTATCCTAAAAAAGTTCTTCAATTGAGAAGGTAACCCCTTCTCCCCTTTTTGTTTCTATAGAATTTTTTATTTTGTAGGTTTTAGGAAATAAAGTTTAAAGGTATATTCCATTGACCTTTCACTATATTTGAAAAAGTTGTCTCATAGAAATATCATGAATATTTGCTTTCAAGTAATAGAACTTTCAACCAAAAGGGATAATTTTGGGAAATTAGGTATCATTGTATTCTGAAATCACAAATTAAGTTTGATCAGTTCCTCCTTAGAGCATAAAAGTAATGAGAGTCATTTTCTGTTTTCAAACTGGTCCCAAAAGGTTATCAATATCAGAAATGGAAGTCAATTCAATATCAGCATCTTCCACTCTTAACCTGTCATCCATCAATTCTCAAAGAAGAGATTGTCCATCCCATTCATTAAAGATGATGATTTTTCAGAGTGTAATTCTAAAATATAAAGATATTAAAGATAAGAGGTCTTCTTACAAGCCTGCTTACCATGTTCATAGGGAAATAGTTTAGCTGACATTACCAATACTGCCCATCAAAACAGGGTAATGGCTTGAAATTTCAAGACAAGGAGTCTCATCACGAGCTAGCTTGTTCAGTTAAACTACTACCAGTGAGTGGCATTGTCAATAGCTGGCCACCAAACCAGGACAATGGCTTTTTATCCTGTCAATGATAGAAAAAAGAAAGATGAACAAAATATGAAAGCATGTCTTGAATTCATTCTGATAATCATACTCTTAATTGGATGGGACAATGGACAATTACATGGTTAAAAAGGTATCCCTGTCGAGACTATAAACGTTTGCTGGCAGCAGAGGCTCTACCTATGACAGACGAGTTTACTATAAAAGCTGATTTGGGGATATTTTTTCTATTTTTACCATTAAGAAACCAACAGAGGCCTACTTGAAACTTAAAATGTATCAATTTCAAATTAGCAAAAGGAGGAAGTTAGCAGAATTACTTCTATGATATTCAGAATGCATAGATACCTAGTCATATCAGAATTTTCCTTTATAGTTGGAACTCTATTTTCAAAAAGTTTTAAAGTATTTTTGATTTTTTCCCAGAGATAACTGGTTCTTCCAGTGAATCGCCAATTGTTGTGCTTTGCAAACAACCCCCCATTCCATATTATTTTTATACATAAAAATATCAGAATGTGAAATGGGTCCCTTTGAAAATAAAAATTGATATCAAAACTTTTACTTCATAAAAATCCGATAATCAAAGGAGCGCTTTATGAATAAACCCTTTAAAAGCAATATCTATTTAAAAATGGAAATAAAGCGAATATTCCGTTATTGCGATCAAGCGTTCGAAAGATCGCATATCGCAATAACATAAAGGATGCAACAAATGGCCAAAAGACTTTCCGTCGATGCGATATAGTGTTCGGCGATCGGCAATCGGCAATCCCCAAATGCACCACTAAAGCGCCCCCATATCAAAGCCCCGATGCGATAAAGATATCGGCAGTCGATAATCGGCACATCCCCTTGTTTTAAAATCATTGCGCATATGCCTTTCGCCGATGCGATATCGCAATCGGAGATCGGCGGGTCCCCTCGTTTCATTCCTATTGCGCATATGCCTCTCGCCGATGCGATATCACAATCGGCGATCAGCGATACTCAAAGCATTGTTAAAGCCAGTCATGCATACCCCCCCGATGCGATGCGATAAGGCACGGTTTTCAATAGAAAGTCGTTAAAGTAATTGGAAAGCCCGATTTAATGATATTTAAGGCATAATCACTCCCGCTCGGCCGCCAATACGCCCATTGCGTGCTTTAAAAGATCTTTCGACCAAATATTGGTATAATGGGCATTTATAAGGTGGCAGGCTCTATACGGTCACTTAATGGATCCTTGTTCTAAGATCTGCCTATAGATTGTCTCTGCGCCGGTTTTACAAAAGCAAAGTATATCAACGTTCATCTTTTCATTTGCTATCAACTGTGAGTTTATTGCTATCTCTGTGTTATGCCAAAATTATCTCTCTGTGCAGAATACAGTCTTACACAGGAATTCGGGCATGATGGGTAAAAAGTCGAAGAAAGTTGCAGGTGTTTCCAACCCACCAGCTGCAGGACAAGCTGTAGTAAACAGCAAAAAGGGCCTAATATCTGACACCACATGCGCAGGCCTCGCCAAAGTAACTTGGCAAGGAACTTACGACTTGATTGAGGCCGAGAAACCAACGCAGACGGTAGAAGAAGCTACCGCGGATTCATTTAAAAAGTCGGAATGCACTCTCAAGGATTTGGCCGATTCTTTCCTCCATAGGATAGCAGCAAGAGAACAAATGCTCCCATATACCGATGTTGTGAAATGGGCGATTGAAGAAATCCCCATCACAGACAGAACTTTCAGCACAAGGGATGGAAGGGTTTTTGGGTCATTTAAGCCAGAAGATCTGAGGCAAATGTATCATTTGCCTAAGCCGGAGAAGATATACAATAGCGCCTTTTTGGAGAAATTCGCAAGCGAGAACGAGACTGAGTCCGAACCTATCAAGGACTGCAGGCAAAATCCAAATAAACACAAGCATGAATCCTCCGGTAAGTACTCGGTCGACTCCTTATGTTCTCCTTACTGCTACGCTGGTATAATGATGTGTAGGTTGTGGGGTTTACACGACTCTGCCAATTTTACCATTGAGATGGTTCCTCTCATGGAGGCGGCAGTGAACAGCACGATTATGGATTGGGCTACTATCCTTTCAGATAAGCTAGCAGTAGCTGTTAGTGACTTTAGAAATAAAACTAGAGTCACTAAGAGAAAAATTCCCCCGTTCTACTACAGTGCATATATCCTGGATACCTTGTGTTTTAATTCCGAATTCCCTATTCTTGGTTGCAGGTGGACCGCACAGGACCCCTCGCCTATTCATATTTACCATCGCAGGATGTGGAAGTCATCCCATAAAAACCACTTGTACCAGATTTGTAATGGTTTCATGGTTCCTGTTTATTATTCAATCTTTGATAAGCCCATTCCGAGAATCTCCTACCTAGCCTCTTTTGACTTGCCAGCAGTGGCTAGTTGGTTTGGTGAAGAGTATTTTACTTATGTTGGAGTCTTTGGCAGCCAAGCCAATCCTCATGTCCTCCCCTTATATGTCCCTGACAAATTGCTAGCAAGGGAAATTGCATACCAAATTACAGCTGAGAGTACCACACAGACTCTCAAAAAGGAGAAGAAAAGGGGCTGGCCTACTTTTCCCTTCAGATGTGGAGTCTTCACCCTGAATGATCTAAAACATGCGGAAAAAGAGGCCACGAAGATTCAAGCTCTACAACTTGATCTCCCAGTGTACACCCGGAAAGGTTACTACAGCAAATGCATTGGAACAAACATGTTATCCACAGTTAGAAGGCAGAGGAAGATTAATCGCCGGAGTAAATAGTTTAAACATGGAAACATACTGGCACTTCCTAGTCAAGCCTCATGAACAAAGAGCCGCCCTCAAATGCTTAACAGATGTCGTTCAATATATGATCCCCGACATCCAAGACGCCACCTACGCTGCTCAGCTTAGTTCGCGGCTCAAAAAACCTCCTGAAATTGAGCCGATGCTTGCCATTAATCAGCTCAGGTTCAAAGGGAAGCAACCGACAGAATGAATCATCCTCCAGCTCCTTAGATCGCCAGCAGAAATCGCAACAAAAAGTAATTGATATCAGCTTAGTTAGCATTTCTGTTTTGTAGATATTTAGATTAGCATAGTATTTATAGACCCTTTCATGTCTTTAGAAAGGGTCGTAAAATTTTGTAATAGACTTAACAGACTGAAGTTTGCACTATTGTGCTTCAGCCTTTATTCTTTTATGAAACTCGACCAGTCGCTTTTACTTTAATGGAGAAATTTCTTGATACAATTGTGCACTATTGTCATTGATTGAGGAATGTTTATACGTTAAGGGAAGAAGCCACACATAGCGATTGATATCTGGGATTGGCCTACAGCTCAAATGGTACTTCTATCTTTGTCTGAAGTCATTCTGTGGATGTGAATTGTTATGTAATTATCTTGCTATCGTTGATTGTATGCATGCGCTATAACAGCAAATCTTATTCATTCCACTATTGGGTGTTTATACGATGTGCCTTTACTTTTAATCATGTATATGTTAATGATATGAATGTGTAAAGTGTAGTAATATCGCTTTAATCGTTGCGCTTAACTATTTAAGCACAGCAATCTTAAATGATTCAATATCTATGTTTTAAAAGATACAGTCATCTATATGTTTATCTTTGAGATATAGAGCATCAAAAGCTACGCTTTAGAACTCAATAGATTCCCGGGATAGTTTCATTTATTTATATTTTGTCAATAGTATCAGTCTTTCGCCTATCACTAGTGTTACTTATAAAACATTCACTCATCCCATTTTATCTATTTTTGGGAGACTAGTCCCATTATCCCCAGTCGGAGCCACTATCCCAAACGGAAAAGGAGTTGTACTAAGGTCTGGACCGGGTGGTTTCTCCAATGTTGTTGCAGCAATTTTCGAGGCATCAATAGTTACATATGTAACGATGAGCATTTCATGAAAGATTGTCCACATCAAGCTAAGGTTGCAAAATTTTTAGAAACTTCAAGTACCTCGACGGTGTTGACTGATCCGTTTCCAAACCAAGTAACCAATCAGGTTGCTATCGATCATGCTTCCACATCACAAGTGCTTATGTTATCCATCTTGAAACAGAAAAATGATGCTTTGATATCAACAAGGAACAAATATTATGGGAATCCACAGTGGTCGAACAACAAGGCTACAGATCAACCCAGTAGTTCGACAACAACTTCACCAGAAGTTGTTCCGCCCATCATTCCTAAATTAACTATAAAGCTGCCAAAGGGAGTAGTACATAAATCGACATTTAATCCTCGTGCTTGAGCTGCATAGAATTATAATATAGTAGAGGATCTAGCTCAATCGCCATCCGCTATGTTAACACTTGAAGTATTGCAGAATTGCCCCTCCCAAAAGCAGGCTTTCTTATTAGCAATAGGTGGGATTGATCCAGCGGATTCCAATCTTGTGGCCTTTAACCATAAAGGATACGAACCTCAATTATCGGTCCAACTTGCTTTCCTTATATAGGTAAAAGCCCTCAATAAAATTGTTCATCGAATAATCATTGATGAGGGGGCATCTACCTACATTATGTCAATGAGTTGCTGGAAAACTTTAGGTTCACCACCCTTGTCGCGATCATCAACGACATTAAAAGCATTCGATGGAAGAACATACACGCCGTATGGGATTTTAAGTAACTTGCAAGTTGAACTGGGGGGCAAGGCAGTAGAAATTGAGGTCAAAGTCATTGATGGAAACATTGGCTACAATATCTTGCTGGGAAGGCCCTGGATTTATGCTATGGTTGTTTTTGTGTCTACATATTTTAGAAAGATTACATTTCCCTTCCAAGGTGGAATTACAATTGTTGACCAACTAACCTTTTTTCCCCAATAGTTCACAAGCTATTGGAAGCATTCCATTGATTCATGGAAGTTCTAAATCACTTCCAAATGTCAGAGTAGGTCTCCTAAAAGACCCTTCCCTAATGGGTTCTTTTCCCCTCCCACCTCCAAGTAATCTGGCGAAAGTGGCCACAGTGGAAACCTGTCATATGATCTCTTCTACATCATCTAAGATAAAGAAGAACTCTGACCATTTTGATAGTGTGGATCATCGCAAGGTGTTACCCCCAAGCCCCATAGAATCTTTGTAGCAATCCTTGACATGCCGCCACCTTCAAATTTGCTTCAGATTCAGAAACTCCAAGGGAAAGCTAACTTTCTGAGAAGGTTCATTCCACATTATGCCAAACTCGCTAAAGGTTATACACATCTATTGAAAAAAGGAGTACCCTTCCACTGGGATCAAGTTGTGCAAGCTTCCTTTGATGCTTTAAAAGATTCCCTAATAAAAGCATCATTAATGTATGCTCCTGAATATCAAAAAGACTTTAACCTATATCTCGCCACTGCAGATACAACTATCACCATGGTTTTAGTGCAAGAAGATAATGGAATGGAACATCCTATATATTATTTAAGTCGCAACCTTAATGATACAAAAAACAAGTACTCTTGTGTTGAAACGTTGGCTTTAGTAGTTGTTCAAGCAGTACAGAAGTTTTGACACTATATTCTCTTTCGCAGAACTACCATTATGTCAAATTGCAACCCTATGACCTACATTCTGTCACGTCAATTACTAGGGGGAAAATATTCCAAATGGATAGCCATTTTGCAAGAGTTTGATCTGGAATTCACCAAATCCAAATCAAAAAAGTATCTCGTCTTTGCGGAGTCACTTTGTCACTTCCCATCGTCGTCCAACGATTTAACATCTAAAGCATCAATTGTAGATGAGACTCTGTTTCTGATATCGTCAAGCGATCTGTGGTACGGATATATACTGGTCTATCTCCAAACCCAAACTTTTATGCCTAACACCTCTCACGCTGAATAGCAACGTACTCGATACCAAGCCAAACTTTACCTGATCATTGGCAATATGCTTTACCGTCGTGGTATCGATATAGTTCTATGAAGGTGCCTCACGCATGAGGAGGCCGAAAAAGTTTTGAATGATTGTCATTCAGGTGCTTGTGGGGGGCATCTATCTGGTTACGCAACTACACAATAGATCTTACGAGCTTGTTACTTCTGGCCCACCATATTCAGAAGATCCACCTTCGGATGATACCATTCCCAAAGAGAGTGAGATCGGTACTGTTCAAATTCTTTTTGTTACTTTAGAGTCGATGAACTTGGGGGAAATTCGCTCGTTCCTTCACAACAGGAAGAGAATCCCCCAGTTCCCGCTACTCAAGGGGTTAATCCAATCGTTTATTCAGTACCCCCTCCAAGTAGTCTAGTCACTTCCTTCGATTGGAATTGGCTAGCAAGATCTCGCCTTCCTTCTAATGTACCATTCCAGATCATAGTACAAGTTTACAAAATAATCGTGTCTGGCACTATCATAGATGAAGGGGAATCAGTGAGTATCCTTTCCTCAACTTCTTGGAAAGCGCTTGGTTCGCCATCGCTTATGCCTGTTACTCAGAATTTGTCAGGCTTTAACAAAGGAACCAGTCGACTGTTAGAGATCCTTCCTACGTTACCGATTACTTTGAGAAAGAAAATCGTTCACTTGAACGTGATGGTAGTCCAAGGACTGTTAGATTACAATCTACTCCTTGGGCGTGACTATGTTTACAACATGGAAGCTATTGTCTCAACACTCTTTCAAGTGATGTGTTTCCCGCATGAAGGCAAAATTGTCACTCTTGACCATCTTTCATTTCTCGGTTCAAGCACAGCTTCAAGTCAAACATCATCCCTAAATGGTCCTTTTGCATCGAGAATGTTTCTTCAACCTTCATTCCATCCACCTAATTACTGCGAGTAGTCTGGTGAATGTAACAAAGCTTAGGGGGCATGCACCCTTGTCTGCTTTGGAGGACAAACCCAGCTGAAAAGATAAGTTTCCCTATAGGTATTTGATTGGAAGTGTTATCTCACACCATTCACCTTTGTCTATTTGATGGATAAAGCCCAGGAAGTGTTTTGACCACCAACTAAAACCATCCTGCTTAACCACAGTGATGTCCATATGGTTACTGGAAACTCTCCTTTTCTCGATGCCTAGAGGCGTGCAAACCTTTTTATGTAAGCTAAAAAAATGACCAATTTCATTTTTTAGCTTTTTAGCTTTTTAGTTTTTAGTTTTTCAGCTTCTTAGGTTAGGTGATTGGTCTGACACACCATTCACATTTTTCTGCGTTGCAGACGAAGCAAAGGAAGTGTTTTGTCCAGCTGTTGATGAAACCATCCTACCTAACCTCAGTAGTTCCTTAGCTTTTTAGTTTTTTCTAGCCTTTTAGTTTTGTCATTTCAAGCTCACATAAAAAAAAAAATTGAGCATATGTTATCCCATGGTTCAAGCTCATTAAAAAATGAACTGGGCTATGAGCAATGTTATCGCATGGTTCAAGCTCGTTAAAAAATAAACCTACCACTGAGCATAGTTTCTCCCGATTCAAGCTCGTTAAAAAATGAATCCACCCTCGATAAATAACCTTTGTAATTGCCCCGCTATCAGCCTTTTGAGCCTTGGTTGTGTTCCTGCCATCACCTCCATTCTTTTGGCTGATCATACGCTTCCACTTGATTGTTTACCTTTTTGAGGAACAACTACGATGAGTAGCCTGTTAGCCACCCTCTTCACATCACCATGTTTTAAGAAGTTCCAAGCTTACCCAAAACCAGTTGCTACCCTAAAACGCCACTCGTTCCTAAAAAATGAGTCTCCTTTAAACTCTTTTCAAACTCGTTAAATATGAAAAGATTGTCGAGCTATTGGCCTTTCCAACTCGTTAAAGTAAGGAGAAGTGCCATCTCTCCTGTATATTTTAATCTTTTTCGAACCTGAGAGATTATCTCACGAAAAAGTTCGAGCGCTTGTCTTTTCAGCTTGCTAAAGTTATCGAAAAATCATCCCTTTCGTATTATTTTATCCTTTTTCGAACTTAAGGGATTATGCTACGAAAAAGAACTACTGGAGTTTCCTTTTCGTCCCTTTTCAAACTCTCTAAACATGAAAAGGACCGAGTTATCCTTGTCGTTAGACTCGTTAAAACAATAGCGTCAAACTTGTCCACCCAGAAAAGAACGAGATTCACTGTCGCTAGGCTCACTAAAACATAGTGACAGGTTTGCCCAAAGGGAAAATTATAGAACAAGCATATCTTATCCTCCTCAAGCTTGACAAAAATAAAGAGGTACTGGTCAGCAATGACTGGGGAAAAAGGGAAGAAAACTTAAAGAAATTTTTTGGTAGCAGGTCGCTATTGAACATAACACTTTCACTCCATCACCATGATTGAGTCAGGTTGGGTTATTCCATTCACCGGTCATATCACCATTGGTCCTCCATACCATCCATCTTTTGGGGTTAACACTACCAATCCATCTCAGTGTCACCGATATGTTCAAGAGAAGTCATTCAGAGAATTCACCATCCAATTAATGCCTCATCCACTGCAATACCTTCACCCACCATTTTTCATGACCGCCATTCCTGAACCTTGTATCGTCAAATCATTTTTCACCTCCAGAAAATCATTTGCTTCATTTCATGTCGTTGAAGTGGGATACATTAAGGCCCTCCTACGACGGGTCACTTCTTGTCGACATCAGCTCATTACCCAAGAAGTTGGCTTAGAAACAACATTTTTCAGTACTTTGAAGCTTGCATGCCTCAATGGCAAGTTTCTCACTTCCGGCAACAGGTTTACATCAATGGCATTCGACCGAAAGATTTTGCGTGGTGGTCAACATAGGCTCATATATTCACACCACGTGAATTGTACTGTAGTACCTTGAAGGTCATTGTCATTATCGGTGATTCCTCTCGCGTCTATTAACAGCTTACATTATTGGCTAGTAATCAGGCGATATCTATCCATGTTCAACTTTAGGACATCTTTTCACATGGATCGACTTGTACATCGAGCGAAGATTGAACGAGTTTAAGACCCCGGATCTAGTTTCATCCATCCGGGCTGTGATATATTTAGGAATATAAGGACATCAAATGTACACAGAAGCTGCACAGATGATCATCCAAGCTAAGGGATGATGACTCTACATATAAAAAATCACCAGTTTGCAACTGTAGACGATTATCTGTTCTATGTACATGAAAATGAATTTATAAAGCTGAACATGGGAATACCCACCTCAGCTAGATCATGGAAAATTATATTGTGATGATGTATTGTATTTTACCTTATACAGGTCACCTTCCAGGTCGAATACCTCGGAGCCTCATGATAAAGCATTTCACCCGACATCAAAAGATTTACGACTTCATGCTTTAGGGGGCAACTGTTATAGACATATTTGGGCACTGCAACCCCAATCTTATATGTCAATAAACCAAGGGCTCTTTAACCCCTAAAAGT
>APFE030693957.1:132634-146115 GCA_000404065.3 Pinus taeda
TTATTTAATGTATTTTTTTAAAACCGGTTCGTTTAGACCAAACCAGTCCCGGTTAGACCGGTTCCGGTTGGTAAACCGATTCATTAGGTGGACCGGTCCGATCACCGGTTCCGGTTTTAAAAACATTGCTACTATGTGACTGTTACATTCAACTATCGACACTTGGACTTTCACTTTACAAGATGTTACATACAATCTGCACATGTACTCATGTGAGACAAAATAGGCTTGAGCAAGCCATGCAAGACATCACTAAGACTCGGACAATTGTGGAAACACCAACTCTTCGACATCCTTGCAATGATCAACAGTGGCAAACTAATGCCAACCTTGGCCGTCTGTGATGGTGTCTGTGCGCTCAATGGTGACATCCTGCTGAAAGCAAACCCTTGCCTCCATTGCATCCGGGTACACTTATATGTCTCCTCTGTCCAACTCGTCTAATAATGTGTGCATCATCATCTTGAATGCATCTGTACCAGCAACATATTGATGCATAGTGTCTGTGTTGATCTCCAAGTGTGTGCTACTGACTGTGCATCAACTTGTCAACATACATGTTCATCTCCAGTTAGACTTGGTTGTTGTCTTCGCCTCAATGAGTGTGCCAATGGGTGGGATCACATGCGTGCGCACAATAACATCGATGCTCCTAAAAACCCTTGCATGCGATCAATGTCACTTATCATCGTGTCTGCTCCGTGCCAACTGTTGGGTTGGGTCTATAACCTGTGTCGGCACAGTTTCATCAGTTTGTGCATGTTGTGTCTCTTGTTGTACATGTTCCTGTTGTAACTCCTCCTCTCATCTGTGTAGCTCATGTTCTTCCTTGAGTTGTCGCTTCAACACCTACAACTCCTTATATGTTTCTCTCTCTACCTTCACGCGATCCTCTAGGCGCGTTGTCACCTCATAGCCTCAATATCCAAAGTTGCTTTCATCACAAGTGGATCTGCTTGAAATAGCAATTTCTCCACCATTGCGCTGTCAACAACCTTCCTCTTGCATTTGTTGCACATAGGTGTGCTACTTTCTATTTTTGCTGATGGTGTTACTCGTTGTGATGTCGCTGCCATTTCATCTTAATATCCTTGTCCATGAACAACTTGATTTCTTCATAGACAGGCAAGTTCATAGACACTTGATCGACTGCCCCCAGTTGCGCACTCAACGGTGTCTTTGAAACTGCTCTCCTAGAAGCCATTGTACCTATGTTGTTGAGAAGCAGATGAACACCTGTGGTACCTGGAGACATAGCAACACTCATGGCAAGAAATCTATGAGTTGGAAACCAAACAAACTGGAGGACTGACATGCAACATACCTCTGTCACTGGTTGTGAAGATTGCGCAATTTGCACCGGGTGCCTAGGAGACTGACTGACAAAACTACGCAAGGCACAGTCCAAGCTGTCGGGAGGCTAACTCGCTGTTGGAACTGCGCAAAGCACAGCCCATCCTGGCTTGCTAAGAACTGAAACTACACAATTTCAATCAGTAGTGACATGCAAACCAGCAAACTGCATTGCGCAGTTTCTAGGGCCAACAAGGCACTGCCACCCAGATTTGTGCAATGGAAGCCTGGAGGTCAGTGTTGGGCCAGAATTGTGCAATTTCTGGAGGGAAGGCAAAGCCTTCACTTCCAGAAATGCGCAATGCTAGCCGGGCAAGGCAAGGTCTGGGCCAAGGCAGCCAACACTCGCTGGCGGGTGACTGAAAACATGAGAAGTCTGAATGCATGGTGAAACTGAGTGGAAACAAGAGTGAATGGTCATGCATGTTGTTAGGCAATGAATCCCCCGCGTAACGGTTTTGGGGCTTAAAACCCACAATTTTGGGTATTGATATTGTAAAAATTCCGCGAAGTGCATGGAGCATGAATTGTAATAGGTCAAGTCAAAAGGGTTGTCAGCTCGAAAATAATGTAAGATAATAGAAAGGGAGTCGGCCTGCCCATGGTCCGTAGACCATGGGAATGTATAAATAGAGCGAGGCTTTAAGGGTAGAAGGTAGCTTTTGGCTAAGATCCAAAATATTATGGGTTTGTAAGGGCAAGATTGCGCTGAGTCTATAAGTCCAAGTCATGGTTGATAGTAGTTAGAGTGGGCTCTGCAGCTGTGTGCGTAGAGGCCTAGTGGAGTCCGCAGTGGTGTGCGCGAACCCCTACAACTGAGTGCGCAGGGCGGAATTGGATTGTACTCAATAAGAAGATTAATATAAGATAAGTGTTTTTGAATTATTGTGCATCTGGTCGCAAATCTGTATGTTGTTCTTATGTTATGGTTTTATGCATGTCTTTAAGATTTATGGTTGCACACGCTGGTTATAACTATTAAATGCTCGATTAAGACCCTACGAATTAGACCAGATCTGTAAAATCGTAATAATAATAAGGAATCTAGGAAGTGCCTCAATGCAGAGCTATGCAAGGGCCAGACAACTGTGCAGAGTAGCGCGAGTGTGCAGCTCGGTTCGCGACCCATCCAAACCTCATCAAGACATCCCTAGGGTGCGGAAACCTGGTTCCAGCACCCTCCAAAATACTACCTCGGGTGAGACTTTAGTCTTCTCTCCACGGATTGTTGCCGAAAGGACCAGTGGTGCGAAATTTGTTTGGCTAAAACACTTATGAACCTGGGTCAGGCCCCAATAAGCCAACACATGCAAACAGTAAGTGCAAGATTCAAAAAAACAGGAAAGCATGCATGTGTGTGAAGTGAATCGCTACAACGATGACCGTCGATGCAAAAACAGTGTCATGCATGCGACAGCAGTGAGATGCAAAAGAAAACTGAAACGGTGCTTCTACAAGCTAACATACATTAAAACGACAGCAAATGCTCATTGAAATCAAGCAAACAACACTTACACGAAGCGAAGCAAAAAAAGCGACAGAAATGCAGCGCAAGACATGAGAAGCCGACTCACCCTGAAACAGCGAAGCTAAAAGTGCTGAAGACTCCTGGATGCGATGTGGGATGTCAAAGTTGTAAGATCGATGTGAGGAATGAGCTCTACAGTGTCTAGTTCATAAGTTTTGATAAAATTGAGGTTATGACACACATGCTACAAATCTAGGAAAAAACGACACTTGGCGAGAAGTTTCTAAAACGATTTATGCATGTAACATTGTAACCTTCAGTTGCTAAAAATAGATCCCTCAGATCTAGGGATGCCTTTGCATGCTTCCTTTTGTTATTTCGAGAAAAACAACACATGCATGCAAATAAGCTTTTCTCGGTCCCGAAGGGAACCGGTCAACCTGAAGGCACATGCATCGGCTTGCGTGCCTGGGATGAAAATTTGTGCAGTTCCTGAGTTGAGCTGGGGCTAGCTATCCCAGAGGGGTTGCACAATTTATGGGGTTAGCAAGTGATTGCTGCCCAGAATTATGCAATTTATGGTCTGAGTTGCAGTGTTGGGCCAGATTGCACCATATTCTCAAGGAAGCTTGTCTGACTATTCTACGTAATTTCTGAGCTCAGCAGGTTGCCCAACAGATTTGCGCAATTTCTAGAGGGAAGGTTGGTTCCCCTCCAGAATTGCATGATTTTCTAGGGGAGTGTTTCATCCAACAAATAGTCTAAGTCTAGAGTGTCATCCTGCGGTAGGGAGACAAACAAGCTGACATGCACAGGCCGGTAGGCCACTGAAACCCAGCTGAAGCCTATGTACTTGAAAGTGCAAGACATGGTTCTAAGGATGGTTGGTAGGGAGGCTCCAAAATGAAGCTAAGGCAAAATTTTGGAAGGTGGTTGCATCCGCTACAACAGAAGGGAAGTTATAGACAGTATGTAGTACCACAATGATACTTCCTTGAAGTCAATAATAGAAATATTCTAAGGTCAGGGAAGTTATAGGCAGTAAGTAGTACCACAATCATATTTCCTTAAAGTCAATAATAGAAATATTCTAAGGTCAACATTCTTGAGAAAACTTTATAGTTGTAGTGGGACCTGTGCAATATCAAATATACACGCAGAAAAGTAATAGTAAGATATCAGATGCAATTGAAGGATTGTGACAATGATCAGTTATTTTTTATATATTGTTGCAAGCAGTTCTGTGGGAGGGCTGAGTTGAGGAGAAAATTTGAAGGAAGCAACAATCCTAAGGCTGATGTTGTTGACTAACCTCCTAAAATCCTTGGATATATGGTATATCGTTGCAAGCATAAAATAGTTGATAATCACCTTGAAGGAAAAATCAATAAGGAAACCATGCCATCCTAAAATGCAGGCCACTACAGGAATATAATCGTAAGGTATGTTTGGCATATCCTTATCAAGGGTCCAACATGAATTATAGTAGAGTTAATTGTTTAGGCATAGATCAGGCTGAGGAATTATAGGGTTGGCAATTAATGACCCTAGGAATGCAACCTCTAATTTTCATGATGACCTTAGATTGAAAAATTGCTATCATGTTTTTTGTGTATTCTTTGCTTGGAGATACCTGTCAATGAATCTCGCAGGTATAGGAAGTAAAGGAAGAAGGATGGGAAGATCCTCTCTTTTGGCAAGCATGATGGTAGAAGGACCCTTAGATCCTTGGGCAGAGTATATGAAAGAAATCAAAAGAATTCATGAAATAGCAGTCAACTAGCCGATGTAAAGACTTTGATGCAAGAAAGGATTAGTCGTGAATTCTACTTTGTGATGACATGAAATGAGTTTTTCACCTTGGGAAGAACGACTATTTTAGAGCAGGCCTCTTAGGTAAGCTTGTTGGTTTTGTTGCAACACGATAGACCTCATCTTAAAATATGAGGAACAAGTCTAGATCACTGGCTGAGATGTGTTTCGTGGAAGGCTTTGATGAAAAATCAAAATACTCCCAAGCAAGGAAAGAAGATGCCGAAGAAAGTCTACATGACCAAAGAGAAAATATGTATATATGTGATAGATTGAGTCAAGTCATCATATAGCTGCAAAAATCATGGGTGTATCTCTTGAGCATGATCAAAGAAAAGGGATCTCCTCCTTTGGAAAGATGCATGAAGACATGGTTCACATATTGAAAAGATGAAATCAACATAATACGTCCTCATATGGAATATGAGGTGGTTGACAAAGTCAAAGGAACTATCAATGGGAGTTCCTGAGAAGCAATATGTGAAGAAAGAAAGAAGAGATCATGAAAGATGCAACTATGACCACATAAGGAATCAACATTCAATGACTATAAGGATTGGGTATGATATATCCATGAGAAAAGGTATGAAGGCCTTGATAAAGTCTGAAAAGAAAGAAGACCCTTGACATTGAAAAATCTTGTTGATGTGTCTATGACTATGCAGGATGTTATGAGAAGCAGATGTCATGATGAAAGGCCATCACAAAAGTTAACTTTGACTTGATGCTCATTTTTTATTTTTGAACAACATCTGGAAGGGTTAATATAGGGCTACCGAAAAAGAGTTGTAGATATCACCTACAACTATAACTCATGTGGTTGGATGGAAGATCCTAAAGGAAAACATGACTTGGAAGAGGTAGGTGTATGAAGAAGAGCCAGATGTGGACTAGAATATCACTTTCCAATGAAAAGGATGACATGATTGACATGGTTCGTGAAGGAAAGTGATGGATGGTCGATGCCCTACAAAGAAAAGATGAAGGCTCCATAATTATTAAGATGGAACTTATGACATCGATAGGAGGAGCTCTACTAGTAGCTGAAGGTCCCATGATCTACACCAAAGAGCATAAAGTTGTTGTTGGAATCAAGTCCCTGGCTAAGAGGGAGCTTGGAAACAAGTCCCTGGCTAAAAGGGAGCTTGGGTACATTCCTTTTAGGAATGGGTATCTTCCCTAGTTGAGAGGGAGAGATAGACACACCATTCTTATTTGCATATTGTGACGAAAGAATGGAGGATTGGGTAAACTTTTGGCGTCTGATACTCTTTGAGGATGTGGCAGGGCATCCAAGATAAGAGTATCAGGAGGATTAGTCGTGAATTCTACTTTGTGATGACATGAAATGAGTTTTTCACCTTGGGAAGAACGACTATTCTAGAGTAGGCCTCTTAGGTAAGCTTGTTGGTTTTGTTGCAACACGATAGACCTCATCTTAAAATATGAGGAACAAGTCTAGATCACTGGCTGAGATGTGTTTCGTGGAAGGCTTTGATGAAAAATCAAAATACTCCCAAGCAAGGAAAGAAGATGCCGAAGAAAGTCTACATGACCAAAGAGAAAATATGTATATATGTGATAGATTGAGTCAGGTCATCATATAGCTGCAAAAATCATGGGTGTATCTCTTGAGCATGATCAAAGAAAAGGGATCTCCTCCTTTGGAAAGATGCATGAAGACATGGTTCACATATTGAAAAGATGAAATCAACATAATACGTCCTCATATGGAATATGAGGTGGTTGACAAAGTCAAAGGAACTATCAATGGGAGTTCCTGAGAAGCAATATGTGAAGAAAGAAAGAAGAGATCATGAAAGATGCAACTATGACCACATAAGGAATCAACATTCAATGACTATAAGGATTGGGTATGATATATCCATGAGAAAAGGTATGAAGGCCTTGATAAAGTCTGAAAAGAAAGAAGACCCTTGACATTGAAAAATCTTGTTGATGTGTCTATGACTATGCAGGATGTTATGAGAAGCAGATGTCATGATGAAAGGCCATCACAAAAGTTAACTTTGACTTGATGCTCATTTTTTATTTTTGAACAACATCTGGAAGGGTTAATATAGGGCTACCGAAAAAGAGTTGTAGATATCACCTACAACTATAACTCATGTGGTTGGATGGAAGATCCTAAAGGAAAACATGACTTGGAAGAGGTAGGTGTATGAAGAAGAGCCAGATGTGGACTAGAATATCACTTTCCAATGAAAAGGATGACATGATTGACATGGTTCGTGAAGGAAAGTGATGGATGGTCGATGCTCTACAAAGAAAAGATGAAGGCTCCATAATTATTAAGATGGAACTTATGACATCGATAGGAGGAGCTCTACTAGTAGATGAAGGTCCCATGATCTACACCAAAGAGCATAAAGTTGTTGTTGGAATCAAGTCCCTGGCTAAGAGGGAGCTTGGAAACAAGTCCCTGGCTAAGAGGGAGCTTGGGTACATTCCTTTTAGGAATGGGTATCTTCCCTAGTTGAGAGGGAGAGATAGACACACCATTCTTATTTGCATATTGTGACGAAAGAATGGAGGATTGGGTAAACTTTTGGCGTCTGATACTCTTTGAGGATGTGGCAGGGCATCCAAGGTAAGAGTAGATGTAAGTGACCGACTTTGAGGATGTGATAGGACATCCAAGATAAGAGTAGCCGTAAGGGACCGATATTCTTTGAGGATTGGGAATCCAAGATAAGGATGGTCCTAGAAGGACATACCCTGTGAACACCCGAGTGGGGTATGTGCCTTGAGAGGAAATGATGATGGTGTTTGTTATTCATTGGTCTCGCCAGCATTGTTCTATGATCTTGTGAAGAGATAGAGCTATTAGTCAAGGCCTTGCTATGTGACAATGTTGGTTGGTATGATGCTAAATAGATGGCATACCAATCTGACTCTTCTTATGCTAACTTTTCAATGGAAGTATTGTCCTTTTACCTATTATCAATTATGAATACATCCCTAGTTAAGAGGCGGTGTTGAAATATAACTAGCGTCGATCTTCATAATTATGATGGTATACTTGTTCTACTTTTCAAAAGAAAGAAAAGAAAATTATTTATTTTTGTAAAAGAAAAATTATGTATGGGTTTCTTGCCCATGGTTTTGGTCCTAGGTTATGCACCCTTTGAGTGCTCTAGGAAGTCAAGATCAAATTCATAATATAAAACCCTTTAAAGGGCTCTTGTATCAATAGAAAGAAAATTATTTTGTTGAAATGTATAGAATCTACCCAAGAGATCAGGTCGGCTAGCCCTAAGGATCAACTTAGAGGAGACATGAAGACCCACTCACATAGCTATATATTGGAGACGAATTTGCCCTCCAAAGAAATACTTGCATTCAATTTTCTCAAGGAAGATCTGAGGCAGAATAAAAGTGTGAACAAAAGGAAGAAGGGCAGCAAAATTTGGAGGATTTTTTTGATCTTGAAGTTTCAGTTTATCTCTCTTGGACAGTGGAATTCTCTAAAAAAGGACATATCTGAAATTATGAAGAGAGGACCAAACTTTGTTTGGGAAGCTAGCTTGGTCTCTTGGTGGATGGTCTAGGGTCTTGGTCTTGGAAGTCTTCATTGAAAATTCTATAAGAAGAAGTTCTCTAGGTTTTCCTCCCTAGGAGAGGTTTTGGCCCTACATATGGTATTCTTTTGTTTGCATTGTGATCTTCGAGTTGGTATTTGTCTTCATGAAGAACAAAACTAATTAATAGTGTTAATGCTCTAATAAAGCTCACAAGAAAATGTCAAGAATTGCAGAGAAATCAATTTAATCATAACCCTAACCATTGCCCTAGAATTCTCAACAACTCATTGGATCAACAAAATCTAGCATGGAAGAAGAGGATTGACTTGGCACTCACAGAAAATGAAGTCATGGATATGTCCTTGGTGAAGTGGATGTACCAAATAAAGAAAAGACTTGAAAGTTAGCAAAATACAAGAAGGGAGAAGTAAGGGCACAAAGGAGCATTGTTGCATCCATTAAATATCATCTTGTTCCCTTTGTTGTTGATTTGAAGACATCAAAGAAATGTATGATAAGTTAGTCAACTTGTACTTTATAACTACATAAGGTCAAAAGATATGCTTGAGAAATCAACTATATAGAATAAGTCAAAGGATGAAGTCATGGTCATTTATCTCATGAAGATCTCACAAATAAGGTACCACTTGCAAGGGCTTGGGGAAAATGTTTCTGATTCTAAAATGATTATTTGTGTATTAAATGCTTTGCGACCTAATTGGAGCAGTTTCAAAAGTATCCACTCTAAGAAGGATACTACACCTTTTGATGAGTTATGGGCTCAATATATCTTGGAAGAATCTAGGATCAAGGTAAAGGATGACATTAAATCAAATGAAAGGTCTCAAGCCTTTATTGCAAGGACCAAGAAGATGAAGAAACGAAATTTTGGAAGTCCAAAAGAAAGCCATACATGTCCAACATTCAATGCTTTGGATGCAATGAGTATGGACACTTTAAGAGGTAATTTCCAAACAATGTGAAAAAGCAAAAGAAAGGAAAGAAGTGAACCTCACATAGATGAAGAAAAGGGAGAACCTTAGAAGAAGTTGAAAGGAGAAGATCCCAAGGATATTTACTATTGAAGGAATTTCCATCCTTATCAGGCTCTTTATGCAACTTGTCCTTCTTTTACTAAGTAGAAAGTAGAGTAGCATGCATTGTTAGATACCCTAGAAGGGTCTTGGTTTTTGTAAAAGCATGGCATCATAAATAGAAGCATACGATAGTAGAGGAATTAGAGTCTGCATAATCAAGTTGCTTTAAAATTCATCTAGTTGTCAAAGAATGAGAAGATTGGACCATATTTCATATTATAGTTCATCCAAGCATTTTCCAACATATTGTTAGAGGCATTCATTTTGCAAATACGGATCATCAAGATCCAATAAGAACCATCATTTAGGGAGGTTCTTGCAAGAAGCATTATGACTAGTATTTACTCCATCTTGTATGAAAACAATACTCTTGAAGGATGAAGGAATGCAGATGGTCAAGTTGCAGTATGAAAGGCATAATGAAAGTCTTATCTACTCCTCGAAAAAGAAACATATCTTCGACATGTATGGAAGCAAAAGGTAAGCATAAGTAGCTCTTCTCTGGAGTAGGGTTCATATCTATAAGAATCTTACAAGAAAGAATTGGTTGGTATGTGTTCCATATGGTTACATGATACTTGAAACAAATTGGCATGCCTTGGAATGGCTAGATATCAAGACTCTCACACAAGATTCCATGGCATAAATAACAAAATTGATCAACATCAAGTATAGTGTTTGGAAGAAAGAAAGGGACTTAACAATGACAACTCCAAGGAAGATATTATAGCTTCGTAATCAAGTTTGATCCATGGGAACCAAAATTAAGATGAATGCATGGAGAGGGATTCTTATACAATAAGGAGATGGACCATGCGAAAGGATGTTGATCTTGAAAGACTCAAGTAAGATAATACTTTGATGAGAGTCGTCATGATAAGGTAAGTCTGATATTAATATTCTTATATTGGTTATCTAATGGCATATTGTTTTCTGCCTGAAAGGATATTGCAGAAATGCATAATGGCAATTGAGGCACAATCAAATGTTGGTGTTGAGCTCGATTCAAAGAACATATGGATTGAGTGAATGATTTTGTTTATGTAGTCAAGACATTTATATTATCATCTTGGAATTGAAAGGTAGCAGTATAAGAAGATAACCTAATGTTCATGAAGATCACTTTCATGTTTAGAAGGGGCTATGATTAACTCTATTTTGGAAGGCTCAATATAATGCCCTCATTGATGATAACTAAAGGAAAGTGATGTGTAAGGTTGACAACTCGAATCTTGTCAAAAGATTGAAGGAAGAAGATGGCTCCATAATATACAAGAAGAAAGAAGCTCAATATGATGAGATACAACGGAAAGAAGGAGCCATACAGCTATCTCCATGAAGAACTGGTAGTTGTTACACTTATGAAGACAAGCTAGAAAGCTTGTGGTCTTGACTTCCCAAATGAAAGGAAATGAAAGAATCTCCTCTATTTTTAAGAGGGAGTAAAGCAGCCTCCTTAAATACTTGTAAAGGAGCAAGGATATATTCCCTAATCAAGTGGGAATGAGGATATCCTCCCTAGTTGAGAGGGAGTGATGATGGACTTTATATTCTCTTCTATCATGTATCATGCACTAGGCCAAGACTAACAGTTGTATGTCTAAGTGAATATCATGATAGGAAGAATGGAGGATTGGATAAGCATTTGAGTTTTCCTTGAGGATAAATAATCCAATATAGGAAGTGGATTGGCACTCTCTAAAGATTGGACAAGTATCCAAGATAAGATTGGTTGAAGAGCACTGGAATTCTTTGAGAATGGGTAACCCGGAATAAGAATAGTCCTAAAAGGCCATACCTAGTGAATGTCTAGATGGGGTATGTACCTTGAAGAGGTAGTGTGGTATCTCACATAAAGCCTCCCAACATTTTGTTATGGTGTAAGAAGAATTTGTCAAGTTAAGGCCTTACTATGTTGACAACGTTGGCCATATACTTAAACATGGCTTACCAATCTGACTCTTCTTATGAGAACTCTTTAGTTGGAGAATAACCGTGTACCAATTGTACAATTATGAATACCTCCCTAATTAAAAGGGAGTGTTGGAAAACGTAACTAGTTTTGGTCTTCATAATTGTCATTGTACTTATGTCAATACATATATCTTATGTTACAAGAAAAGGAAGAAAGAAAAATATTGTTTTCAAGCATGGGTTTCAAGCTTCATTTTATTGGTCATCTAGGTCAAGCATGCATTTCATGCTCCTAGGGTTTTTCATGTCAAAAGAATATTTTTCTTGAGTCAAAAGAGTCTTTATCATTAGTATAGGACCTTATCGGGCAAGTTGTCAAATGTAAAAATATTATTTTGAGTCTAGAAAGTTCCTATAAGCCTCCAAGCATAAGTCGGCCCTATCCATGACAAGTCAGCCTAGAAGGGGTTATTTGAAATCCTTAGATTGGTATTATATATATAGGCAACTTTGACTTCATTTAGCATCAATTTCAATCATCTCAAGCAAGAAGTTTGATCTAAAGAAAAGAACATCAAGGAAGCACGAAGAAATAAGAAACATGAAGAAAAAATTGGTTTGGGCCATATTCTCTCACACATGTGAAGAAAAAGTAGGGTTTATGCAAGTACGACAGGGCCAAAGATTGCAGGTCAAAGTTGCAGACTTGAAGTTGGGGGCCAAAGTTGAGGTTGGAATTTGATTGAAGGAGATTTGACCTTTGTTGTCTTGATTATCTTTGACCTAATTGGAAGGGATTCTTGGAGAGTTGACTTGGTGCTTGGAGGACTTGATCTAGGGTTTTGTGTATTGATTTTCTCATTTGAAGCAAATTCTACAAGAGAAGAGATGTTTTGGGTTTTCCCCTTGGAGGGTTTTTCCCTGGCTTAGAACCTAATACTTGTGTCCATTGTCTTTATTCTTTTTTCTCTTGATAATTGTTTGATGAAAATATCTAATAAAGAAACATAAGAAGATAACTAAAGTTCTAAAGAAATTATTAAGGTTTAGAAGAATTTGAATTAATAGTTGCCCTACTCCATTCTCCAACAGAAATTTGGTGTGCAAACCCACCCAGGTTTGAAGTTTAGTGATTCCTCGTCAAGTTTAATGCCCAAATCACATTTAATATACTTGTCATAAACAAGAATATTTTCACAAATTAAAACACATAATCTACTTATAGTTTTCACTTTTGTTGAGATAAACACAAGCATTCACACAAAAATTTGACACTATTGTTTTTGGTAAAATAACCCTGGAAAACCCCCTAATAGAAAACTAGTTACAGAGAGGAGATACTTTATTTCTTTTGAGAACTTATTACAACAACCAAATCAAAAATAAATGCAACTTATTACCCTTGGAAATCATGCCTAGATTTCCCATAAATTTGTTTCCTCATCTCCTCTATTTGTGTGCCCAATTTGCCTTGGAAACCAAGCCTAGCTGCTCAGAAATTCATGCTCCGCACTATGCTCATTGCATAGAAAAACAACAATAAATGTTGTACAAACTCCTCGGTTTCTATGCCCAGCTCCCTCGAAATTCATGCCACCAAATCAAAAATAAATGCAGCTTATTACCCTTGGAAATCATGCCTATATTTCCCATAAATTTGTTTCCTCATTTCCTCGATTTGTGTGCCCAAGTTGCCTTGGAAACCAAGCCTAGCTGCTTAGAAATTCATGCTTCGCACTATGCACATTGCATAGAAAAACAACAATAAATGTTGTACAAACTCCTCGGTTTCTATGCCCAGCTACCTCGAAATTCATGCCCACTTTGCCTCGAATTTTTTGTTGCCTCAAACTACAATTAACATAGAGGGAATTTCCTTGAATTTTGCGCCTCTTCAAAATTTGTGTTATTTTTCTAATTGTGCAATCTAATCATTTAATGGACCCTAGCCTCCTCAAAATTGTGACGTAGGCGTTTTGGAATGCTAGAATATGTGCCCTGATTTCTATGTTGTCCTTGCTCAAAAATTTGTTCCCTCTTGTTGTTGTAAAAACTACTCTCTTTTCCTTCAACTATTTGAATTGTTCTCTTTCCCCAGCGCAACTCCACTTGTGTGTGCTCTCCCATTTTCTCCAAAAGTTATGAAGAAAATTTGGTGTCTCTTCCCCTTAATGTTCCACCAAAACTGAGAAATAGGGGGATGCGGGTGCGAGGAGATGCATAGGGGGGACATGTGGGAGTACCCTCAAATTTTAAGGAAATTATGGGGGACAGGGGACATCAATATATATA
>APFE030693957.1:149818-175457 GCA_000404065.3 Pinus taeda
CGTGATGTCATATTTGATGAGAGTATAGCATTCAAGAAGTCAAAAGACCCTATGGGCACATTGTAAAGTGTAAAGAAATATTTATTTTGTCAAAATACCTCCAAGGTCAAGTCAGCCTAAATGAAGAGCCACGCCCAACCTTGAAGAAGCCTATATTTAAGAGGAACTCGTCCTCCATTTGGATCACTCACTCACTCATCTCTTATGCGAAGAAGCAGAAGAAGCAGAAGTCAAGAAGGAAGTGTGAAGAAGAGGAAGTCGAAGAAGTCGAAGTTTCTGGGCCTTATCTATTCTTTTGGGAAGGTCAAAGTTAGGGTTTTTCTACGCTAGATCTTCTGGGGTTCGATTTTGAAAAAGAAGAGAAGGGAAGGCAACTGAAGGTCTCTTAGGGAATCCTACTAGCCCTAGGACTCAAGTCAAGGCAAGCAAAGTCAAGAGGAAGGTTATTAGAGGGAGATCGAAGTCTCCTAGATGAGGAGGAACAGTTACTGGGGAGCAAAATTTTCAGATCTACTGGGAGGTCGAAGATATTGCAGTTGGAGGTCATGGTAGACTTGATCTTGGAGGGTATTTGTCTGAGTCTAGGTCATGGTATTCATCAATTGAAAATTGTGAAAGATAAAGAAGAGATTTACCGATTTCCCCCTCAAGAGGAGTGGTTTTGGCCCTGGCTTGCAACCTATATATTATGTCACTGTTCTTACTGTTTTGGTAGTTGTTTTATGTATTACACATTGGAATAATAACGAACAAAGTCAATAAGTAAAAGGGTAACAGAAACAGTGATCAAGTTAAGAGAATTAACATATTTATTGCCCTATTGAATTCTCAACACCCCCGTGCATGTCTCCCCATGTCTCCCCAAAAGCATGTCGTGGGGAAATGTTTCCCCAAACGTCCCCCCATCCCAGGTGTGTGGGGTGCAAGAGGTGCATGTGCACCCCACCCTAAGGGACGTGTATGCATGGAAAATTACTTCCCCTTCCTTGACCTTTTGTCTTCTCATAAAGACACACTAACATTCAATGACTATGATTTAATCTTGGCCATTGAGATCAATAGTGGAGATATAATTTCTCATTGACCCACTTATGTCACTTGAACTTTAATATTCATAAAATCGCTTTATCCCCTCATCACCTTTTTCATTAATTAGACCAAAAATTCACTTTACAACTTTAATGCTCATAAATTCATTTTAACTTTATTTCTCATATATTTAAATCAAGGGATCATGTTGGACACTTTTTCGAAGGCAAGATACCCATGCCTTAGAAAACATGTGTCCTTGGTACAATTTTTCTAGCAACCCACCTATAGTAGTAGTGACTTGGTGCTTTGTGTCCTATTTCGGGGGTTGCCATAGCATGTGTCGGATACTCGTAATTCCATTTGCTTTGTGTCGTGTGTCAGGTGACTTAGCTTGTTAGGGAGGAATTCCCACATCTATTTTTCTAACCTAGAAAACCTCGTTGCACACGCAATGCAAACAAACATGGGATAGGAGGGATGGAAATGGCATCTTTGATAATGGTATCCCTTTTTAAAGATAGAGTGACAAGCAAAACAAAGACCAAAAATGTATTGTCCCAAATCAGAAATTTTTGGAAAAAGTGCTTCATATAAAACTATCATGCATTTTCCAGAAGATTGCCATGTAAAACCAAAACAATAAATCTATAAATTGCACAAAATCTCATTAAAAGATCACAACACAAGGAACAATGAGAAATGCAGCAACCAAAATCCAACTTTATTATATATAAATAGATGTCAATACAATAGTTGGGAATGACCTTCCGGTCTCCAAACTGAAATAGAAGACCAGTCACTATGCATGTGGATTTTGAATGAATCCGCTAAGGGGAGATGGGTGCTCGCCCAATCTCTCTATATCACCCGACGGTTTTCGTCATGGGGCTACCAGTGGAGTAGAGAACTGGGTCCTCAACCTCTCATACAAGAAACAATATCAAAAACCAAGATGTCCTCCAATGGTCTCCTCCTCGTTTATAGATTTGATGGACTCCTCTAGAACCTTCTATCACTTTTCCCTCTTTTAAATGAAATAGAAAAACAGTCACTACACCTGTGGATTCTAAATGAATCCACCAAGGGGAGATGGATGCTCGTCCAATCTCTCTATATCACCCGACAGATGTCATCATGGGGCTACCAATGGAGTAGAGAACCAAGACTTCAACCTCTCATACAAGAAACAATATCAAAAACCAAGATGTCCACCAATGGTCTCCTCTTCTATCACTTTTCCCTCTTTTAAATGAAATAGAAGAACAGTCACTACACTTGTGGATTCTAAATGAATCCACCAAGGGGAGATGGATGCTCATCCAATCTCTCTATATCACCCAACAGTTGTCATCATGGGGCTACCAATGGAGTAGAGAACCAAGACTTCAACCTCTCATACAAGAAACAATATCAAAAACCAAGATGTCCACCAATGGTCTCCTCTTCTATCACTTTTCCCTCTTTTAAATGAAATAGAAGAACAGTCACTACACTTGTGGATTCTAAATGAATCCACCAAGGGGAGATGGATGCTCATCCAATCTCTCTATATCACCCAACAGTTGTCATCATGGGGCTACCAATGGAGTAGAGAACCAAGACTTCAACCTCTCATACAAGAAACAATATCAAAAACCAAGATGTCCACCAATGGTCTCCTCCTCCTCTTTTATAGATTTGATGGACTCCTCTAGAACCTTCTGTTTTATTATTATTATAATCATGGGGCACTTTTCCCTCTTTTATTTCAATTAAAATATTATTTTTAATGCGGGAAAATGGTAAATTGGCCACTACATCTCCTGAGGTCATTGAAAATCATATCTAACCATCCCATCATGTAGATCTTCTCCTTCCGGTTTCGACGAGCTATTACACTGAGGTGTTCTGCCACATATTCCTCCCGGAATGCCACCTTAAGCGCAATTAATTGAGTCAAGCCCACTAATAACTCAGTTTTCTGAAAATTGTCGGAACGCACCGGAATGAAAGGCAAACTGTATGGATGATGGAATATAGCAAGCGAACGCCATCGAACCTCATAGAAACTCCTCAAAACTCCATCCGAACCCCTGATGACATAAACTGCTCCACTGTCCTGGCCATCCCCTACCCTGGAAATCCATCCTGGTTGTGCTATGAAGAAGAATAAAAATGGGGACATGAAAAAAAAGTTGAATGGTCTCCCAGATAAGTAGGTGTGTGAATAAGTGAGGCACGCTCTAGTTGTTGCAAACAAGAAAAAGGTTCTAGCACATTGTATAGTTGATTGGAAACTGCATCCAGAATTAAGATTTTTATACTAGTCATTTAGGCATGGTCAGGACATGATATTCTTCCCTGTGAACAAGTGGATCCACTTTGTATGCAGCAAATTGTAGACTACAATGTTGTCAGACTCACCCGCATCAAATCTCATTTTTTCTCATACTTTTATTTTTCAATAAGAAGGGTAATTTGTCTGAAAATAGAGGAGTGGTCTCTTTCAAATCTATTATTTGGTAGAGAAAGTTGCTAATTCAATTTTTCCTATCCGGTGGAAATACGGTTTGCAAAGGTGTAAGCTTCTTACTTGGATCTAGAAAATACATTTAACAAGGTGAATGTTGGGGGATGATACTAAGCATTTCAAAAATACAGTGTAACCTTATGTTGTACCGAGCTTCAGATATGGATGTGTTCAAACTTCAAGCTCTTGATCTGCACATCAGCACATGACAAATGTGAACTGCAACTGTTGGCAGCATGTGGTGTGATTTGTTTGATGAAGATTTTCATGCTTTCTACATACATAGGTTGAGGATAAAATCTTGATATAAAAATAGGGAATAAAGAAATCCATATAGCAGCTTGTTGGCAATGATAAAGGTGATAGGCAGTGCCATATAAAGCCTATACTCTATTCAGATCAGCACTTCTGAAAAGTGATGGGTTTAACATATACATATGCATATCTACTCTAACTTAGCATCCCAATGAATATGATCCAGGCCATATCATTCTCATGGTATATCAAGCAAACAAATGTAGCACTATGATTAGTTTATAACTTTATCCTGACTCAGAAAAGCACTTAACTGAGCATATCCATATTGAATTGGCATCATTGCAACTCAGCCTGTGACCCAGCGAGACTTTGCTGTATAAAATAAATGAATCTCAATCAGGCACAAGCATGTTCTTGGAGGTAGAAAGCAAGGTTTAGAAAAGGAAAAATGGACTTCCAGATAAGTCTGAATATAGCACTCCACATGAAGACTAAAACCGTACTCACTTTGGAGTAATCTGGATTCTTCTGGACATGCAAATTGACTACTATGTAGATGAAAGGTGGGCATTTCCCTCATCCTTTTCTTGAGCTGAGTTTAGGCCACCTTAATGCTTATAGTTTCTACCATATTCATTTATTGACGAACCACTATTTTGACAATAGTTGCCAATGCTCTGGAGACAGTTTTCAAGTCCTTTCAGCATGCAGAAACGTTTTAAACTAGTTTTGGGACATGTTCTCTGCTCCTGTTTCAGCATGTTAGTGACACTCTTATAAAGTGCTTTTGTGGTTTTTTAGCATCATTTGATGTTCCATCTTTAGAGATCTCAGACGCCACTTGTTATTCATATTTTCATCATAGAAGAGCACCAATTTTAGAAGGACAACCAGCAGTATAAGCATCTTTCCTAAATATAATCTCAACAGTAGTTAAAGTGCCATAATTAGCATGTTTTTCAAAAAAAAAAGTACAAAGTAGTGCAAATTTTGGATTTGGTTTTTCTCATTTCAGTGTAATTTCTTCATTGAGGAAGACATTGATTTTGAGGACATGAAAAGGAAAATGCACTAATTTGGTCCAGTTTCTTTGCCGAGGCAAGCACTTCACTTCTAGTGGCTTACGTGCATTCATTGTTGATGTTTTTGCGAGATGGTTCAATTATTGAACCTGATTTTCTTGGACAGACTGATTTTGGGTCTCAGGTTCTTAAAGAGAAGAACAAGAACAGAAGATCACTGTCATTCAAAGTCCTTTTTTCTTTTTCAGCTATCAAGTTATCCTACATTCTTCGAGTTTTACGGTCTGAGTCTACAAAGCTACAGTAGAATATGATCATAGGTTAATATGGTTTAGCAACGCAAATATCATGTGTCCCCTTTGGCTCCTTAGTGCAGTTCATAGTCTCAAATTGTATCAGATTTGTGTATTTTGGCATCTCTGATTAATGGAAGTTGATTTGTCTGGTCTATGACTAAATGACAGGGCACATCCTATAGGGGGGCCATGTCTACTATCCAACATGTCAGACACATGACACAGGACATGTGACTGGACTCCGACACGTGTTTGGCATGTTTCTTACAACAGAACATGTTCCAAACGCATGCCCTATACATGTCCTTACATGTTTGACACCATAGAATGAAAAAGGCCTGTTAGGACTTAAAAGTGATTTTTCTTGATGAAGACAAAAAAGAGGATGTGTTTCCGAATGAAATGGGTTTGGACAGCAGTGTTGAATTGGCATTAACCAACTTGGATCCTTATGAGCCAGTGCTAGAGCTGGTCATTTTTTATGACAGTGATCCTCTTGAGGGGTCATCTTCCACACTAGTAAATGCTTGGATGGGATACAAGGCAGGATAAAGAGCATGAGGATGGGGGAGAGAGAAGTAGCAGTGGTGGCGATTTTGATGATTCTGACATGGAGGACTACTAACTGTGATGAGCTATGAGATTCTTCCATCTGCAGTTCTAGTATCTACCCTATTTTGTATTAACCATTTGAATTCCCACATTTAACATCAGTCAGTGTCTATGTAGTATATATTGGTTTTGATGGCACCAAATGACTTAATGAGAAAACTACAGTTTATGGTTCTAGCTTCTAAAATTCTAATTTTAGACATGTGTATTGGATATTCTAATTTCTTGTGTTTGATCATCATCTGTGTAGTAATATTTTGTACATGTTCTAGCTTCTAAAAATATTGAAACTATATATATATCAGTGAAGCACCACCCATATAAGACCCGCGGGTCTTGGCGGGATCTATAGCAAGCCGGGTGAAGCACAAAAATTAGCTATTGTGACGAAGCACAAAAATTTTAGCTATTGACAGCCATGATAAAATATTTTATTAATAATTGAATATATGATTACATTCTCTTGAGAGACCCTGGCTATATACTGCCTTAGGTACCTCTTGGTGAATGGGCATGATCTTTGATCATGCCCTTTGCCTAATAATCTATAACTAACTCATTTTTACATAACATCGTCTGCCTCTCAAAAGAATGCTTTGTACACAAAGCATACGTAACGACGGATGTTGCTGAATAAACGCTTCAGTTTTACATGAAGCTTCTTCTTCTGGTAAGTGCTTCCACTTCATCAAGTATTCCTTGATTGTACGAGATCAAAGCTTCTTTTCTCTAATAAATAAGATACCCTCTGGTTCTAGAATGACCCTTCCTTCATAATCTAGAGATGGGAGCGTTGTTTCGCTGATTGATGGTCGCTCAGTGCCCTTTTAAGGCAGGAGACATGGAAGACGTTATGAACACGACTTTTCTCTGGAAGACTTAAACTATATGCAACTTGGCTGATCTTTTTATTGATTTGATATGGTCCATAGAACTTTGGTGCCAATTTATTTTTTCCTTTTTTTTTCAAGGATAATTGTTTGTATGGTTGGAGCTTGACAAATACCCACTCTCCGACTTCAAATTCTCTTTCGGTTCTATTTCGGTCTACTTGTTGCTTCATATGGTTCCTTGCATTATTCAAATTTTCTTTTAGGGTTTGGACGATTTTTTGGGTTTCTTCTAGTTGGTTTTTAACAGCAGGTAGATTTGTCTGGACGGTAGCTAGATCCTTTCATTTTGGGGGTTCATATCCATACAAAACTTGGAATGGCATCATTTTTGTTGATGTGTAATAAGTAGAATTATACCACCACTCAGCGAGATGCAACCATTGAGCCCACTTATTTTGTTTTTCTTGTTGCTTCATATGGCTCCTTGCATTATTCAAATTTTCTTTTAGGGTTTGGACGATTTTTTGGGTTTCTTCTAGTTGGTTTTTAACAGCAGGTAGATTTGTCTGGACGGTAGCTAGATCCTTCCATTTTGGGGGTTCATATCCATACAAAACTTGGAATGGCATCATTTTTGTTGATGTGTAATAAGTAGAATTATACCACCACTCAGCGAGATGCAACCATTGAGCCCACTTATTTTGTTTTTCTGTAGCGTAGCAACGTAGGTAGACCTCCAAACATTTATTGACAACCTCGGTTTGTCCATATGTTTGAGGGTGATGAGCGGAACTCATATTTAGGTAGGTTCCTATGTGGTTGAACAATTCCTTTCAGAAATTACCCTTGAATTTGGCATCTCTATCACTCACAATGACTTTCGGAAAACCGTGTAATTTATATATATTTTTGCAAAATATTTCAGCGATTTGTTTAGCTGAGTCTGATTTCCTTATTGCCATAAAGTGAGCATATTTGGTGAGTCTGTCAACCACTACGAAAATCTTATCCTTACGTTCAGATATGGGTAATCCTTCAATAAATTCCATCGATATTTCTTCCCATTTCTGATTCGGAATGTTTAAGGGGTAAAGTAATCCAGGTGTCATAATATTTTCACTTTTATTTCTTTGACATGTGTCACATTTTGCTACATACTACTGAATATCGTAATTCATCCCTTTCCAAAAGAATGATTGACATGCATTGTATTAAGTTTTAAAGAATCCTACATGTCCGGCTGACGGTGAATCATGTGACTCCTTGAGTATCTCGGATTTAAACTTGGAGTTTTCATTCAGATAGATTCTTCCTTTGTACCATAGAATATCATTCTTCCATTCAAATTTTGAGTTGTTTGGAAGGTATTGATTATTGCACTTATTTTTGGATCCTTGGCATACTCACTTCGAATCTCATTAAACCATTCAGGCACAACAACCGAGACTGCAAGTAGTGTTGGTTCTTCGTCTTTCCTAGATAGGGCATCTTCTACTACATTGTCTTTTCCCCTTTTATGTAGTATTCCCATGTCAAAGGCGGCAATTTTTTCAATCCATTTTTGTTGTTCTTCAGAAAGTGTTTTTTGTTGAAGGAGGTGTTGGAGACTGTTACGAATAAAATATATATAAATAATGTAAAATAATGTAAACAATAATGATCATAAAAACGATTAGTTAAACGAGTAATTAGGTTGAAGAGACATGTCTACATGAGACATGACTCTCCATGAAGAGACACTTGCTTGGTATATAAGCTAAGTTGCAGGAAACGCTCGCAGGAGAGGAGTTTTCATACGGAAACGGAAATGAAACGCGGAAACGCTTACAGTACGGCCCAGAAACACGTTTATGGACATACCGGCATGTTTCTTGAGGTGGAAACGTGGCCAATACAGCCGAAAACAAGTTTCTGGGCCGTACGACACCGTTTCCACATGCAACTTGACTTTTTTTTTTTTCTAAATTATTAATTTGTCTTCTAATTTTTAATTAAGCTTTTCTAATGCCTTCTAGTTGCTTCTAGATGCCTGTCTAAAGTTATAAAAGTGAACTTTTGCCCTAGCGTTGATATGCAGCTCATCAGGAAGTTTGAGGCATATGCAGTTCATGGTAATGTTAAATTCTTAAAGTAAAAGTAAATTTTTAACATTACCATGAAATGACTCAAGATGTTTGACAGTGGTTTCGCCCTCATTGGATTTCATATGAAGAAAGTAGAATTTTAGATCTCACTCAAAATCTAGCAGACTTATCTGTTTTTCAGGATTTCAAGATTGTGGGGATTTCAATGTTTCCATTGGATTTTATCATGTACTAGGGTATGGAACTTGTATTTAATCAAGAGAACCAAGCCCTCTCTGCAGGGGAGACTCCCAATAATCAAGAGCATGTAGGGAACTAGGGTATGAAACTTATATTTAATCAAGAGCACTAAGGTCATTCGACTATGCAGGAGGAGACTCCCAATCAAGCACGTGACAAGAAATTAGAAATTTCTTGTGGCTGATTTTGGATATTTCTATTTTCATTATGTGACCATTCATGAGTAAATGTGATGTAAATTTAGAGACTTATAGTTTATGGATTGACAATTGACAATTTTATCATAATGTAATAAATTAGAATGTATCATATATGCTTTATGATTGCACATATTTCTTAAATGTCCATATATATATATATATATATATTGCATTTCCCCGTTTCCAAAATTTGGGGGGGTCACGTTTCGTACCCGTGCCCATTTCGGAAACTCATACCCGTTTCCCCATTTCGTGCAACTTAGATTGAGACAAACTACGAGATAGATTGTTCAGAGGAGCAATTCACCCTCTGTTAGCCCATTTATTATGACATTTGTGGGAGATTTTATCGCTTGTTCAAGGGGATACAAAACCTTTGTAGGTTCTTCCGGTACTTGAATTACAGATGTCTGTCCATTTACATGTAGGAGGCCCTTAGGCATCACATCCACACTTTTGAGCCTCCCGCTAGACCAGATCTTGTTTAGTGAATTACCTCCTCCTTTATTGTGTTTTCATTAGCTAGGGGAATTAAGAGACAGGCCGGTGACAATATTATTTCTAGCTATAGATTAGTGTGGATCAGAGGGATCTTTATCCCTCCCCAAAGACCTCAAGGACGTCACTAGACTAGATCAATTACCAAGAGGCAGAACTTATCCTGTGGACGATAGTAGCAAGTTACAATGGCCAGGCAACAACACCAGAGAGTCAAAACCTTCCCCTAGCTCTTCCTCAGGGCATCATCCTATGTTGATTTTTCTTCATTCCCCTTGGATGCTAGGAGAAGCAAATCTAGTGGATCATGACCCAGTCCCTAGATCCTTTCCCTCCACATGCCTCCCTCCCATTGCTATGCCCCACACTTGGATCTGATGATTTTCTCGTGTTTTCTCATGTTTTCACATATAGAGTTCTTGTTTCTACTTTATTTCTTATTCTTCATATATGAGATTTTTTAGTACTCCTGCTTTATATTGACGTCATTGTGCTCAATAGTCCCTTTGACCTTCTTTTATGGTCATATGGTCAATTGTTGAACATTAATACAATTATCTTATCTTATAATACTTGGTTTTCATGTCAGTGCTAATATGTATACATTGACTGGACTTGCATGTCATATCTGTCCAGTTGATTAGGCATCATACCACTTTGTAAAATTCTGGCTTGTGTCCCCAACCAAGTAAATCAAGATTAGTCCATCATCCAGTATCCAGATATGACTCTTTGCCTCCTGGGAAAATACTCTTAAATAGCCTTTGCTTGAGATTGATGTATAAATCCACCTTTTTCTCCGTTAATACATCTAAATATCAACTGCTACTAATTAGAGATTGAGTGCAGGTATAAAGGCCATGTGACTAAGATGAAAACTGAAATAGAGGAATGGTTGAGTACCAATATTGATCCTCAGAAGTACAAAGGTTCAGTGCACAATCCGAGAAGTTAATGACTAAGCAATTTTATAGCTTCGGAATAGCTTCTAGTATATTTGTTGAATGTTTGGTTTGAAGCAACGCCAATCAAGAGATGCAGTTGTCTGATTCTGCACCAATGTTTGTGGAACGCTTGGTAGTTTAATCCAATATTTAAACATTGCTGGTGCTGTAACTTCTCTCTCATATTTTTTCATTTGAGAACAGCAAGTATTTTTTCCTAATAAAATGCTAGTGGGCAATATGCATTTATGCATGAAATGTATTTATGAATGTTTAAAAAAATTGGTGACAGGTTCCGTAGTACATACCTAAAAAATCAAGACTATGTTTTTTTAGATGCTATCAAGATTTAGGAGCAAGATGGTTTCATCTGTGTGTGAAATAGTGAAACATTTTTTTACTGAGTGAATCGGTATTATGATAGGCAGGGCTGTCCTGTTTCTGTTCCGAAATACTTTTTTGATATTTTTTTCATTTTCTATTTTTATGTACATCAGATCATGGGCTGATAAATTCCTATAGCATATGTACACTGATAGTTTCTGCATGCTGTTGTCATAAGTATTTATCTCCCTGCCAATGTCATTCTGCACACATTTACAGTCTCTTGTTTTGAATGATGTTATATAATGGTTTATGGCTGTGGAAACAGGTTTGGGATGAATCAAGTGGTGAAAGTCTGCTGAGAATTCAAGTTATACTCGCTGTGCAAAATTTCGTGGTGGCTCTTGGTCGTCAGTCACCTATGGCCTATAACATGTTGCTACCTATTCTACAGTTCAGTACTGATATAAATAGTCCAGATGAACTCAATCTGCTAGAAGATGGAGTGCTGGTTGGTATATTATCTATGTTATTTGCAAATTTTGGTGCTATGTTTTCAATACACAACAGCCAAGGGAAACAGTTTTGCTATCATATTATTCGGATGCGTCCATAATTTGATGTGCATTCTCTGTCATGTTTATTATCTCACAGTTATGGGAGGCTACCCTCAATCATGCGCCTTCAATGGTTCCTCAACTGTTGGATCTTTTTCCAAATCTTATAGCTATTATGGAGAAGAGCTTTGAACATTTACCGGTTTGTCCTCTTGCTCCCCCAAATCCTGGATATTTCTAACCTTGCTAATATCTCAGATTATAAACATTTTTATGCAAAATAATAGTATGCATCGCAATGAGGGTTTGAGTAGCTGCAAGTCTTCATTATGGTCCACCGTGAAAGTTGAACATTGATATGTTGTGGTATGATTAAATTCAGTGACTTGGAATGATTAATGATCAATCCCATTTTTCTGATTTGATCAAATTCTGTGAGTGAATTCAGTGAATGGATTACTGATTTACTGTACGTGGTAAGTTACATTCCCCCCACATTTTTGTAGTAAATGCTTTTTATGTTGAACAACTGTTGCTGTTCTTTGTTTGCTACCACCTTGTAGTTTAAGTTTCTGTATTTGAGTAGGAAGTGCCATGAAAGAGCGATTGGCATGATCCTCATTCTAGTCATCCTTTTTCCTCTCCTAGGAAGCATCATTCCATTGTGCCAGCTTATGGATTTATTGTTAGCTTCTTCACATCTACCTGTGGCTCCTTTTTATCCATGAATGATGACTTCCTAGGCCCCAATAAATGTTGACTGTTCTTGAGTAGGCACTTGCTTGTTTTAAATTTTAATACTCTCTTGAGGATGAAGATGATTAACTTTACCTTTCTAGAGTATTTGGGTATAGCAAAATATGCATTTTTCTGTTGATTTTTGTAGCATTGGGAGGTATTCCCGCATGCCATGGAGCCTTCAAAATCAGCAAAATAAATTATAAATATTAAAAGGAAAAATTCATTTTTTATATTAATTTATGTAGGCTCCAAGAAGCCTAAGTCGGCCCCTCCCTTAGAGGTGACCGTTGGTCAAAAGGGCACCCATTTGACCACTATAAATAGACAATTTGACCTCCTTACTTGACATAATTCAGTTTCACTCACAAGAACAAGAAGTCATCTGTTCACATGTGCAAAGGAGCAGAAGAAGTTGACTACCGAAATCTGAAATTGAAGTTTGACTCGTTGACCAGCATTGACTTTGGCATTAGATGGGCCACTTTGACTTGGAATTTTTGACTGGTTACTGGGCATTTAAGTTACCAGGATTCGGATACGGATAAGCCAACTTTTTGAAAAACCAGGATCCGGATACGACAAGGAAACGGCAAATATAAACAAATATAAAATATTTTATAGTTATTAAATTAAATTTCTATAAAAATAAAAATATAAACAACATTTTTTTTAAATATATAATTGTTAGTACTTATCAAAATAATTATACAAGAATAATATCAAAATTAATGTATCATTATAAATAAATTTAATTATATAAAAATATTTAAATTTTAAATATAATATATTTTTATATAATATTTTTTAAAAAATTTATTAATTTAATAACATTAAAATTAATACATCGTTATAAAATATTTAAACTTTAATTCATAGTTATTATATTTATTAATGGGTTATGAAACTTAATTTATATAAAAGTTACTTTTTACACTTCAAAAAAAATTTAAATTTAAATAAAATATCTAAATAAATGTTTGGTGGCTTACCATAGATATGCATTAAAACTTATAATAAGGAAAAAGTAACTAATGGCAAACTAGAATAATAAGTTATTTACACTTTTGATTTTTTTCATTTTGGTTGACGCTCAATTTTCTAGTTTCATTGACACCCGTTAATAATTCATTTCTTAACCCGATAATGGTTTATTATTCCCTTTTTTGATTTTTTTTCATTCCAGTTGACGTTGAATTATCCAGTTTCGCTAACGCCAGTTGAATAATTAATTTATTGACACACATTATCGAGTTATCCATTAACTTGTCCGCATATTTTTTCATTCTGATGTTTGCGCTGACGTTTGCTTCAGAATTTTGTGTTGACGTCTGACAACTTAACACATCGACCAATGTTCGGGGTGTATCTCCTTGTATTCGGATCCGAATCTGTCTCTGATTCCGGGATTTGCGGATCTAGCCCTTTGGCCAGGCGGATCCGGTAACAGCTGGGTATCTTTGACTATACTGTTGACCAAATATTTGAGCATAAATAAGGATGTTGATCGAATTTGTTTGACCAGTGTTGACCACAGGACTGTGACAGTTTGACCAAGTTATTTGAGGAAGTTGCAGCGCCGAAATTTGGCCTCCTTTGACCACAGTTGACCAGAAGCAGAACAGACTGAAAATCAGTTTGTTGATCAGATTTGACTAAGATAACAAAAGTCAGATATTCTCTATCCTTTGACCAAGTTTGACTGGTATTTGTGCTTGAAAATTGGCACATATTTCTGTTGAAGAATCTAGGGCATTCAGAAATTACAATGATACTTCTAATGCATGATAACAATTCGTGGAAGTATTTATACAATTTACCTTAGCTTGATCTTTCATTCACTATTGGTGTGTGTTTTCACTTCATCAAACTACTACCAAAAACAAAAGAGACAAGAACACAAATGTTTGGCTATCTGCCAGGCCCAAAATCTCTCCCCCTTGGAGAGGAAAACCCATGCAAAATTCTTCTTATAGAGATTCCATTGACGAATACCAAGACCATGACCTTTGACACAATCTGCCTCTCAAAGACCAAGACCTCAATCCTTTGCTCTGCCAGTGTTGAGATCGTCATCTGCACCACTGAAGACATTACTGCTGCATCACTGAGATCTTCATTATTGCATCTTGAGATCTCTTGTCCTTACTGAGGTCATCCTCTTTTCTGCTACCATGCCATTGTCATCATATTGCTACCGCATCTTCACTTGTTGTGTAGGATCATCAAAGATCATGATCCCGTACTCTATCCACACTAGAGATAAGGTTCTGTATATATCACAAAGATCCTTCTTTTCTATTCATATGATAAGATGGTTATTATATTCCATTATACAATAGTCATCATGGGCTGCGTCTACAATGTCATTACTAAGAATACGCTGAGAAGGTAGATCCTTGTGATCCTATTATCATAAAATGAGACAATCATAGTTATGTCAAGATCGAAGACTTACTCTTTGAAACCCTTATCACTGCTGTTCATTGAGATTGCAACAAAGACATTACATAAAACACTCGAGGTGATAGATCCGAGTCTTTTGCTTGTCACAATCATGCTGAGATCGTTATGTTAACTCCTCCTTATTATGCCGAGATTGTTACTCTCCTTCACGGTCATGATTCTGATAATCTATGTCACTGTTGTGACTGCGGTTCTTTAATATGCCAAGACTGTGGCTCAGAGATATCTCTATGCCATGACTGTCTATCCATTTGGAGATCTTGCTGCTCCATATATCCGGGGTTTGTGCCTTCAATTCATAGTTATGCCGAGACAATACTGTGTCCTCATTCATGCATTTGAGGTTCTGGTCATGGCTGCACCTAATACCCAACTGAGGTGCAGTCAAGCCCTAATTCAGGTTTGCTCCTGTTGTCGCACAGAATGTCTAGGCACCACGACAATGGATCAGATCGAGGGCTATCACCCTGATCCCCAATCTCTTCATTTAAGTTGTCTCCCTACAACAAGCTAAAGGGGGTAGACCCTATGGAAAAATGGAATGAAGAAGAACTAGTTGGGAACCAAGTAGTTCAGGAGACACAGTGAAACAACCAAGTACTTGATTAAGATTTAACAAGAGTTATAAGATTTGATTAGATTTTAAACAATTGATACCAGTGCCTTATGGAGTCAACGATCTTGCTAGGGAAATTAAGACCGAGTAATCGATTAGCAACTGTTGCTTAGATGAATGACTATCTTATATGAAATGCAGATCTTAAATCTAATGTGAGATGCAAGAATCTTGGTTAATTTTAGTTAAATGCCTATTTGAATTTGAATCCTTCGATCCTTTCTGTGTTGAGCCTGATTTCGTAGTAATTGGCAGAGAGAAGATAAGGTGAAGCACACTAAGGTGTGATTAACGATACCTCTCCTGAAAATCTAACATACCCAGTGCCTCCAACGGTGCAGAGAGCCGTGGCTCTGACGACTACAAGGTCACCGTTTTAAGTACTATTAAAAGTAGACTTCTCCGTTATATATATATCGACCAAGCTTATGCTTGGAAGTAAATTTTATTTATGCAAAGCTAACTTATATGCGAATGCACTAGATAATGAGATGAAGTTAGACTCGAGGATTATAAACACTTGTGTCGCAAAAGCCCTCAATTATTAAAATTACCAAAGTGAAATATTCGCTTTATTGGATGAAGACTTAAAAATAAACTCTTGAAAATATTACAATTAAACCGCAAGCTTATTTCAAATCTTTTTGATACAATTATAGCTCAAAGAGAACAAAAACTTCTTTGCAATCAATGTCAACAAATGCTTAAAAAATACTCAGTTTAGGAAACAAAGATATGCAATCTATTACAATTCCACCACAGAGTACTTTAACAATTACTTGAAAAATATTCGCAAAATACCTATAACATGTAACACACATCAAATAATTCAAGCCATGACATTCAATTTCAATAGATGTAAAATATTCTAGCAATTAAATTTCTAGAGATTCAAATACTTTAAAAAACTATGAAATTTAAATGCTAATCAATTCACAATCCTAGAATTAAAATGATTTATGCTTAGTGACCCAATTCTAGGAAAATTTATCACTTTCATATAGTCAATCTTTAGATACAAAAAATTTAGGCATGTTTAACTATAGTGAAATGAAAAATGTTAATACCACAAAAGTTTTCTTTTAGATTTTACCTTCAACACACAAAAGGAACACCAAGAAGGAACTATAGATTATCCCTTGGGAAATTTTTTTCGATGTGCTAAGTTTTACGAAACATGTCTAATGTGGTAAATGATCAATTAAGATTTTTTTTTGTTTTTTTGTTTTTTTAATGTGACCAAAGCAAATCAAAAGTATTTAATATATAATATATATATATATATATATATATATATATATATATATATATATATATATATATATATATATATATTTTATTTTTATTTTTATTTTTATATATGGGCCAAAGGCTACATAAAAAAAATTAAAATCTTTTAATGTGAAAAATTACTTTTGATTTAAAATTTTTAGAAGGTCTCAAAGTCACATGGAAAGTCCTTTTTATTTTTAGGGTTTTTTATTTTTATTTTCAAGCAAAGTCCAAAAATCAGAATCAAAATAAAAACAAATTAAAACGAAACACCAAGGAAAAAAAATAAAAATCGAAGTCATATTTTTTATTTGTTTATTTATGTTTTAGACTTAAAATAAAAATAAAAAATAAATCAAAACGGAAGGAAGAGCATAAAATGAAAATACATTAAACCTAATCTAACTCTAACTCTACGAATACACAAAGATAAAAAGAAAACAAAAAATGAAATCGGAAAGGTTGCTTGCAGGTCTGACGATGGGAGAGCAGCTCGACGGTGGAGCGATGAGGGCTATTGTAGGTTTAGGCGACGTATGGAATCCGATGGCATAGGGACGAGAACAAGGGGATCAAGCGCAGGCAGCTATGGCAGTGAGGGACAAGGGTAGAAGCTATGGAGAATGCAGGTCAGAAGAGGGATGAAAAGTGCGATGGTAGCATTTGAAATTTCAGGTTAAGGAAATCACGTGGGGAGCTGTAGCTGCAGTCTAGGGCAGGAAGCATGAACAACGACAGAGAGGGAGTTTGCGGAGGTCAAAGAGCAGTGATCCGACAATAGTGGAGATGCAAGGATGCGAGGGTTTGCAGCTGGAATGAAGGAGCTCACTTGAGGCAGTAATTTTTTTTTTTCGAAATCTCCTAGAGAATAGAAAAACACAGCAAGAGAGAGGAATAAACCCAAGGCAACAAAACGATTTCGAATTTTTTTCTAGAGAAAAAGAAATTTCGAATGCTGGAGACAGATTGGAAAATGGTAGCTCAATGAACCCTTAAAAACTTTTCGAGAAACTTCTGATTAAGTTGATATATTCTGCTTCAGATTTATCATAAACCTGTTATAAGATTTTTTCCGGAATTAATTTTTTTTTCAAACCCTTGGACTAGAAAAACAATGCTCCTGGAAAAATGGTTTTGAGACAAATCTTACCATCCAGTTCCTAAATCTGGTTTCAAATCAAACTTCACTTTCAAATCTGCACCCTGTACCTAAAAACAAAAAACCCAGAACCCAAATGTGCAAAAAATAAATAAAATCCCAGAAACCCAAGTCAGAAAACCCAAAATATTTACAGATCTATGCACAGGAATGGTAGATCTATTAGATCTGAGGAGTGTGAGTCCAACTCCACTACCAAATCTGATAATCTAAGGCTCTCAAAAGCCAGATCTATCAATTTTCCACATAAAATTTTCTTAAATTTTAAGGAGTTGCTAACTTGAAACCCTTCGTGCATCACCAACAAAAATCTTATGATAACCCTGTAATTAATTTTACTGGGCTCCTCACAAAACACGGATCAGGAGTTGGCTAGTCCAACTGCAAACTTCTCCTAACGCCCGAAGATCTAAAAAATCAAGATTTTTCTGCAAAACTCAATCCAACAATTAAAATAGATCGAGAAAATGATAATAAAGTTTAGATAAATAGATATACTTGCTATTACATTCAAAATTTAAATTATCACTTAAACCCCAACAACTGAGCAAGATACCTGTACTCAAATCACACTTCAGAAGCTATCATCAATGGCTAAAATAACTATGCATAAAAACGATACATCTTACAGTATTTCCATGAAGAGTAACACCAACAAAAATTATCCCCAAAGTCTTTCTTTATTGTCCATAAAAAAGGTTACATTAGAGCTTCTTGCTAAGCACATGACTCGAAGGTCGGATCAATTGACTAATGAATGACTTCCTATTTAAAGATAAATCCTCCAACGGCTAGTTCGAGTGATCCTCGTCAAAGCAATCTCTATCGTTGATGAGGATTAAAATTTCTTTTAATCTCATCCGTCGAAATTTTTAAATATTTGGGGAAATTCAAAATTTTCAATTAAATGCATTTTAATTAATTCAAAAATTAAAATTTTGAATTAATTTCCTCAAAATTTTGACTTTGACTTAACCCCAAGGTTCAAAGGCTTAAAATTGATCAAAATAATAAATTTACCTTAGTCCCTAGACCTCTTAAAATTTAATTTTTAAAGATTGACAAATTTTCCCTATGGAGAATTTAAATTTACCTAGGACCTAGAATTAAGTAAATTTCTGGCTTAGGATTTTAATTAGTTTTTGGTCAAAATTTTTAATTAATTAACCTATGAAGGGATAAATTATTTCTCAAACCCTCAAGACACTTTACATCATGATTTTCATATTTTTTACATCTCAAAGGGGAAAACTCATTTGTAAAAGACCCTCACAGACTACCCATTTCTGTGACACAAATATAATTCAGCAGATCGAGCAATTTGTTATAAAATAACCTAACCAAATAGTTAGGGTTATTCCCAAATCAATTTTACATAGACTCGATCTAGGACACTAAGATCCCTGTGACAAAATCCATTCTGACTTTGGGGTAAGACTGAGGAAAAACTTTGCCGATCATTCGAGAATGGGTCGGTGAGACAAAAAACCTCCACGAATGTAGATCATCTCCGGAAAAGTAGGTTTACCTAGGTCGTTACATATATGACACAGATTTGCTGAGATTATTTACATCATATACATGCAGAATGGGTTTACATTATAACATCTTGTAAATCAGGCTGATGATGATAGCTGGGTGGCTTCATCCTAAACCGGCCGGTTAGGGCCATTTTCTTGCCATCCAACCTCTTAAATCGGGTTTTTGCTACGGTTCCAACTGGTGGGCCTGCTAATCGATCGGTTAGACTTGTAATCGGTTAGCTAGGCTGGTTTTTAAAACTATGGTTCCTAGACACACCTTATAGGGTGAAAGACCTTGAAACTTCATCTCCTTTGCAAATTTGAAATAAAACCCTAATGACCTTGTTGCTGCACCTTGAAAGGATAACGAAAGTCATCTAAGGCTCCTTAGCATATGAAAATTTTCGATCTAGGCATATGAAAATTTTCGATCTAGGTGTATGTTGACTCTATTAAGCCCAAGAAGCAAGACTCTGATCCTCACTTCCCTTTGGTGGTCAAATTTACCCCTCGTTTTCTCATCTCTTTCAATTATTGGCTCAACCCTAGTAGGTCACATAGGGCATGAAGCAAATTTCTTTGTAACTATCCAAAGTCCTTGATTTTCGGTCCACTACTGCGCTGGGTTTTTCTCAAGACGTCCTCCAAGTTTGAGGCAGATTCCATGGTGAAATCCTAAGATATAACAGGCCCTAGCCACATGACCATCTCTCTCCCTAAGTTGATTTGGGTTAGTATCCTCACTTGGGTCATTGCATTTGTATTTCGAGGGAAAATTTGTCCTTTGGTCCTATTCTCGTCCCTAATTAGGTCAAGCCCCTCTTTGATTGATCAACTCCATACCCCTGACCTAGTTTGGGTCCACTTGGGTTCTTTGTGGTCCCACAACTCTACAACTCAAATTCGACGAGGATTACATAAAATCCATTTCCCCACAAGGATGCTTAAGTTTAGGAAGCTCCTTGTCAAGGAATATCCTCCAACCCTAGGCTCAAGTTTCCTCTTAGCCCTTCCTAGAGAGCCTATCACCTTGCTTCTCAAGCAAGTAAGCTATCTAATTGAGTCTCTCTTGTGAATAGGCTCTAGGAATCACTCTCCATCCATTCATTGGTCCATTCATCCTAATGATTCCTCTTATATTGGCTCTCTTCCCATCAGTGAAAGTCCTTAAAGAGCAGGGAGCCTTAGCTTAGGTGATAGTGGGTTATCGCTCCATTGTTGCCACTTAATCTAATAGTTGTTCTATAGGATCCCCTCCTAGGACCCTTACTAGTTTTAGTGGTAATATTTTGGTGCCTTTGCTGGGGACACGAGACATGTGGCTTGCTCCCCATTCGACAATAATGATATATCATTCTTGGCGACTCCACTACAAGAATGAAGCCCTAGTTCTTCATTGAACTCCAAAGTTAATGCTTGTAGGGTGAGGCAAGCATCTATCAAGGCATTTACATTCACCCTGGTGACTCCATTTAAATCCTAATATGCAAAATCATGAAAAATGGCTTATTGTCGAAAAGAAGATATCTTTGCAAAGCTCAATGATCAAGACCTTCAAGAACTTCAAAAGTTGTGGACCAATATGTTGAGTTTTGTGAAGATTTATTGGAAAACATGGATAAAGAATTCATGCTCAGGTTTCATGGGATAACACAAAAACAACTCTACATAATAATTTGTGCCTATGAGAAGGATCCTAGTCGTCTCTTTAAAGTTGTTAGCCAAATCTGTGCTTTTAATATTTTGACTGACCTTATCAATGAAAAATATTATAATCAATCACAAAGTCCCATAGAATGTAATCAATTGGATGATCAAGGTGACCTTGAAGAAAATTCAAGTGTGGAGGACCATCATGAGAGTAAGGAATATATGGAAGAATGGAATCCATCTAAAGAAGATTGTGATGGCCAGAACGCCATAGAGGACCTTCAGGATGCGAATTTAAGGATTGAGAATGTGCATGCCATGAGTGAGAGCCGCATTGAAGACCATGAAGATGAACACAACGAAGTGGGGACTTTCATTCAAGAAAGGACATTTGAAGATATGAGTATTGTAGCTCCCTATGATGATGACATTTCTGATTTCTTGTGCATTAATGAAGGAAAATGGGATGTGGGCAGCCATCATATTGACTGTGACCCTATCTACGATACTGACACGAAAAATGAGGTTGAAATTGATTCTCCTTTTCTCTAAGACATTACTCATGATGATATGCCTACCCTCACCATCGAAAGGGAGGATCATCGTTTTTCCATGCTTGAAGAAGGTTTGTTGGAAAGAGGAGGCTCTATTTATAACATCGATGATGACATTGACAAAGGCCTTGTTGTCCCATACCTTCTCTGAGATCCAAATAACGTAGCTACATTATACACGAGCCCTTGGTTTGCCCATTCTCACATTATCACCATCAATAACGATCCCTTTTCCCTCCTAGGTATGATGTTGAGGAAGAACCATCCACTAGATGCACCCGTCGTTCCCCATCATACCCTTAGGGTTGTGTGTACAACCACTCGATTGAGCAACTAATCTGTTGTCCCCTTCCGTGTTCCGAGTCCCCTTTTCCTTGCCATCATGACCCTGTGGCAACCATGAGGCATAACATTATGAAGAAGGGTTGTGATAGGGAGTTCTTCGGTTTGATCATTCATTCTTGCATCCTGTACCTAGAAGAGAAGCTCCACACTACTAGATTGACTTATTTTCCTTCTTCTAGGACCTCATATTACTTTGAATAGATATAATATTTTCCCGCCTCCCGCTAGCATCATCCTCCAAGTGATTGTGACCACGTTGGCTTTTTAATTATCTACATGAGTAATCATATATGCAGGCATGTTTATATTGATCTAATGATATGTTGGTTGCATTGGCTTTATGATTACACTTAGCATTAGCTTTGTGTCATATGCATGTTGGGGTAGGATGCATTGCATGCTAATTTTTCATTAGAGCTAAGATCGTATGATATTATCATGCTAGATTAAAATTGCATTTAGAATTAAATTGTTATTTATTTGTTGATTTTTTGTGGCCTAATATAAGCATGTGCGATCATGAGATGTTGCGAAAGCATGCTGCCCCATGGGCTCGATTTGTGATATGTGTAGATGACAGGGCTGTGGTCCCAAGAGGGCTTATTCTAGGTGTAGTCGTGGGCTCCTCGAGGTCTTATTCTAGGTGTAGTTGTGCATGAGACTAAAGATTGTTATGAGACTATGACTTGTATCATTTATGACATTTTTATTTGAATTTTGAACTTGTTTCCTTTTTTTATTTTGATTATGGAATCGTGATTCCTTTTCTTATTCACTATCTAAATGTTTGCTTACCAAAATCAAATATGTTATGTTGTACTATCATAACTATGAGATGATGTTGTGAATTGTTGCGTATAATGTGGTTTTTATAACTTTAAAGGATTGGAAATGTTAATAGTTTTTTTTAATGTTTTTTATATTCTGTGCTTAAAGTTTACCATATTTTAAGTTCTTTTCTGTATTTTGTTGAGTCTTATATGAGTCTTATATGGGTCGTTCTCGATTCTTATATGAGTCGTTGAGTCAATAGCGAGACGAGTCTTATACGAGTACGAGTCGTGCAACACTGAGCCTAAGAAGCCCTAAACAAGTTTGATAATGAGTAAACATAAAGTAATCCTTGGGTTACAAGCCAACCCACTTGCTCATTGTAAAATTATGCCACAAAAGACCCGGATGTGTGAGCTAGTAGCCTCTAAATGATGATGTCATGCCCTTTTTAGGTTCTAGCTACCATGTGATCGTGAGCACAAGGATGAAAATGTGTCCATATGTCATGATTATCCATCTATTGAGGAATATCCCTCAAAGCCAACTTCAAAGCAGCTCTAGGGGTCCAAAATCCAGCTGGGGTGTCACCATGTCATCTCCATGGGTCTCTAGTGGTCAATGCAAGGCCTCCTCTCTCTAGCATTAGGGTTGCATTAGGTGCAACAAGGCTTCCCTAGTCACCTCATGGAGTACCATCCTCATATGGGCTTTGGATCATGGCCCGCCCATTAGGTAGTGTCAAGGCCAACGTGGGGGCATACCTAGTGCAGTGGTGCAATTATTGAGAGTCCTCTGTTCTGGGCCTAAGAAGATTTACCATCCTAGGCCTTGGGGGTGCTCTGGCATGTGCATTAGCTGCTCAACTCATCATAATACCTAATGCTTTGATGTGAGTGGGCAACACTACATCAGTCATCAACCACTATGAAAGGCTCATGTACTTGTGGAGTGGGAGCCCTCAAGGCATAGGTTGTTGTGGAACACTTGACAATACCAACTTAAACTCAAATGAAAGCAACCATGCATTAGAGACTAAGATCTTATAAGCATCTAAAAGGGGACCAAACTTGCATGTTGAGGCCATATTAATACTTTAAACTTGGATGACCTTTCGATATCTAAGTAGACTAAGTCCTGTAGAGGTGTTCCATGTTAATTTGGCAGCTCAAGGACAAATTCCCTCCATTGGACATTATTCCTCTTTTAGAGAGACCTAAAATTGCCCCTAGAAGCATTCAATTTGGTTAAGGAAAAGTGTATTTTTGATGAAGAAACCCACAATGGCACAAAGTTAAGGTTGGCCTATGAGGCTTATTAGCCCTCCATTGCCTATAAATGCATGTCACATCAACGTCATTTGGAGCCATCACATCAAGCATCTCTCTCTTCTTTTAGTGGTTCGTACAATCTGAGATATTGCAGGTCATCTCCCACATGTGCGAGCAAGAGGAAGGATAAAATTGCAGGGGGCTGAAATTTGTTTTGACCAACACTTTGATCAAGTTTGATATTTGGTGATTGGGCATGATTTGACTTGTTTTGACTTCGGATTTTGGACTATTTTAGAGGAACGATTTTTCGTGGAACTGTTACTCGCCATTTTGTGGGTGATATCCATAGGAGAAATTTTTTCTCCAAGATGGTCCTCAGCCTGCAAGCAACAACACCTTGCATCCAACAACTAGCTCGTTGTGCCACTTCTCCGCCACTTGAGCCAGCCATGTGGTCCCTCACCCATCTGCCATGATCGTATGATTGAAGGTGGGCCTCTCGAACCTAAAGGTATGTCTTGGCATTTAGTAATTGTGTATTATAGTTTTCTTATCATGGACACTTCTGGGTATGGATTAATGGGGGGATTCGATGGAAAGAATGAGCTAGGTCTGTCCTCTTGTCCCCTAGACCCGTTTTGGATGTTAACCTTGGTTTCTAGTCCCATGGGATCTCTTTTACTAACCCTTTGGCTTAAGGGATGGTAATTCATGGGAAACCTTGATTTTGGTTGCGTGGTCCCGCCCCCTCATCTACACATATTACGCCCTTTCCTGTCATTATAGCCCCGTTTATCATTTCTCCCAACTAAGTCCACATTCCTCCACTGGGCCCACATAGAGATGGTTTTCCCCTTCCCCTTGCCCACACCTTGGTCAGACCTAGAATGATGGCCCAGAGGATGATGTAGTTGAAAAGAAAAGTAAAAGCATATCTGGCCACATTCAACAGGAAAATGTACCACATAATGCAAAAGATGGCCTGGACCATGTTACTTGGGAGCGGGAGCGACCATTTTCAGAAGCTCCCGGTTTGTGAGCGAATCCGGGAGCGATTTTTTAAAAATATATATATTTTTTATATTTTTTAATTTTTGATACATATATGTCAACAAAAACATGTAGAATGATGAAATATAGACATAAAAACATAAAAAAACATAGATTGATCATTGACCCATATCAACAATCAATCATCTAGAAATTATAATCGTCATCAACCATGTCCACAAGATAGTAATTTTACACATATTACAATGCAACATATTGAGTCTCATGAATCATGATTCATCACATTCAATCTTAAAGTTTCAACTTCAAGATTTTAAAATTGAAATTCAATAGCATTTATCATCATTGATCACCAAAGTTGTACAGGTACTTGTAAGCTAAGTTTAACTTCTAACTGTTAACATGATATGAAATTTTATAAATTTATAAAATGAAACATGAATAATGAAATGAAATGAAACAACTTTAGTCTTTCACGAAGCATCATATTCATAATTCACAATCATTACCAATGAGTTATAATGGCCAAGGCCAACTTCAAACTTCAAATTTTCATTGTCACAGTGATATATTGTTTACAAAAAATATCATTATGATATGAAAGAGTCAAGAGTCAAGAGTCAAGGACTCAAAACTCAACAGTTATGAAAACTAAAGTCCAATAGAAACTAAAAAAGACAAGTAAACTGTAAATGATAAATCTACATGTGGCCCTTGCCACGAGAGTCTCCCCCATAAGGAGGTCGTGGTGGTCTTCTCGGAGTCTCCCGCACAGAGCGACGACCAGAACTAGAACCTCCACGTGAGGGTGTAGATGAAGGTGGCGGCAGCAAAGGAACAAGACTCGGACC
>APFE030693957.1:186594-224953 GCA_000404065.3 Pinus taeda
AGTACACATTGGCAGGTATTGAAGGAAAGGGCTACAAATGCAGCGGACAGGGGAGGTTTTGAAATGGTGGAGGAGGCCGCTCTTGATGGCCAATTTTGGAAAAGTGTGAGGCAAGTTTTGGATTCACCAAGCCCATTTATCACATGATTCGGTTTGCAAATACAGACAAACCAGTGATTGGCGAGGTGTATGAGCAAATGGACACCATGTTGGGGCAAATAAAAGATGTTGTTCATAACAGAGATCCCAACTTGTACAAACTGATTCACGATTGTGTGTGTGAACGGTGGAATAGACTTAATCTTCCACTACATTGCTTGGCGTATATCCTTACGCCAAAATACTACTCTACGTCTTGGTTGGGCCAACCTGCAGCAGGGGGTGGGGTTAGGACCAAATCCCATTTAGATCCAGAGGTAACTAGAGGATATCTGGAAGCATTAGAAAAATTGGTACCTGACAGTGAGGAATGTGCAGCTGTGCGCCTTGAAATAGGCAGATACTTCAGTGGCACTGGTTTGTATGGTAACTTCCATGCAATGGACGATAGAGATAGATTTGATACTCTCACATGGTGGGAAACATATGGCGGACAGGGACTTTTGCCAAAATTCGCTCCCAAACCAGGAGCTTCTGAAAATGGTCGCTCCCGCTCCCGCTCCCGCTCCCAAGTAACATAGACCTGGACTATTGTATGCCCACCAATCAAAAGGATGAGGTATTCAAAATGATGCGAAAAGAAGATGAAAACTTGGAGGATTTACTTGAAAGATTTCAATACAACTTAAAGAGAGCAAAAATAAGTAACTTAGACGAGGAAACCTTGAAAGCCATTTTATTAAAAGCCATTAGAGATGAATGGATAGATATTTTAAACATGATGGGGAAGGGAGATATTTCTCAACTTCCACTTCGTGATATCGCAGAACTATGTGTCCATCTCTCAAGGGGAAAATCTAAAACAGGAAAAGGGCCTAGAGATCCTTCTCTTATTAGAGCAAACAAATTTGCAATTGGATCAGTAAGTAGGGCAGAGATTGGCAATATGCTTGATGAATTCAAAACTGATATTCTAGGGAGCCTTAGTGAACAACTAGACACCCTCAAAATACAAAACAAGCAGAATACAAAAGCTGATGCCTTGGCCATCTTTTGTCCAAAATGTAGGAAGAAACATGCTCTAAGGGAATGCCCCTTGGATGCAAAAGTTGTAGAAACATGTATGATTTGCTCAGAAAGTCATGAGACCAAGGATTATCCTTCAATCCCTGGGCTCAAAGCTGTCTTTCAAGAAGATCCAAATTCAGTAGAATCCCTTTGTTTTGTTTTAAGAAGACCTTGGCAGGGGCAACAAAATCAAGGATTTAACAACCCTATGCACTTTCAGCGCCCGCCAAATTGGAATTCTTGGCAACAACCTTGGCCCCAACCTCAAAATCCATATTAATCATGGTCACAAGGGATGCAAAATCCTTATGGGAGATTTGCTCAATTTTATCAATATCCTCCATCTTTTCAAAATCAACAAAATCCACAACTTCCAAATCAAAATCCACAACTTTCATTGCCATTTCCACAACAACAACCTTCTCAACAAAATCCAAATCCTCAACTCTTGCTTCCATTTCAGCGAAAGACAAATCAACTACCAGCTCAGCCATTACCAAATCCTAACAATAAAAATCCTCAGAATGCTTACATGGTAGAAGGACAACAGTTTCCTACCTATATGATTGTTCCTGTTAATGATGTACAAGTCAGGTCTACTAGAGTTCTAGAAAAACCTTCTATAGATGTTCAAGAGCAAAATACCTCTGAGGAGGATTCTCTTAAAGTCAATAAAGGTTCTGAGGAAGCATCTCTTCAAAACCCAAACATTTAAAAAGAAAAAGAAAAAGAGTCAACCCCCACAACTCCTATAGTTGAGCAACCTGCGTTTTCATCCACACCTCTTTTCCCTGAAAGATCACAAATTGACAAAGGGGTGGAAAAACAAATCTTGTTGCTTGACTATGATTTTCTAGATGAATTAAAGAATGTCTGTATCAAGATTCCCTTGCTACAAGCCATTAGAGAAATTCCTATTCTAGCAAAAACAATAAAGGAGTTGAGTCTCAAAGGACCAGGAAGGAAACCAAGAGATACAAGAAGAATCCACCTTGTAGGAAAAATAGCAGATATCATGATGGGAAAAATTACCATGCAGAATTATGTAGATCTAGGTAGTCCAATTGTCAAGACACACATCAATGGGATAGAAATTCCAAACGTTATGAGTAGACAGACTATGGAACAACTTAAACTTCCTAATCTTCTTTTTACACCTACTTTACTGCAACTTGTAGATAGATCAATAATCAAACCAGATGGTGTGTTAGAAGATATTTCAGTCTCCTTAGATTCTTGGGAATTTCCAATAGATTTCATCATTTTGACTCCCAAGAGTAATCTAGGAGGCCACCCACTCATCTTAGGAAGACCTTGGCTAGCCACAACTGATGCTTTCATTAGTTGTAGATCTGGGGATATGTACATTTCTGATGGTAGTTCGACAAATAAATTCAATTTGTATCCTTCAACAAAAGCAATTACAGAAGTAGGAGACAATGAATGGGTTGATGATGAGGACACTATACAGCCTGTCTTTACCATTTTTGAAATTAGTGAAGATAGTCAAATTTTGAACACATTAGAAAATTTTGAAACATCTTCAGAATATGACCACGCACAATTTCAGTTGGATTCTGACATTTGAGTATTTATCATCAAAACAAATGTCTCTTTACTCTATGGAAGAGTTCGGTAGTTCTACCATTGAGATTTTTCCAGGTAAAACATTGAATATCAACAAAAGCTTGGAAAAATCACAACAGGAAGAGCTATCTAAAATCTTACAAAAACATTCTACTGCATTTGCATGGGAGTATACTGATATGAAAGGTATTGACCCTAAGACTTGCGTCCATCATATCTATATCGAGAAAAACAATAGACCAATCAGGCAACCTCAGAGAAGGATGAATCCAAATCTTAGGGAGATAGTGAAAGAAGAGCTCCAAAAACTACTCAAGGTAAACTTCATTTATCCAATTTCAGATAGCCGATGGGTTTCTCCTTTGGTTATAGTACCTAAAAAGAATGGTAAATGGAGGGTATGCATTGATTACAGGGAATTGAATAAAACAACTTTGAATGATCACTTTCCTTTGCCCTTTATCGATCAAGTATTAGATACATTAGCAGGCAAAAAGTACTTTTCATTTCTGGATGGTTTTAGTGGTTATAATCAAATTCAGGTAGCACCTGAAGATCAGGATAAGACCACATTTACCTGTCCGTGGGGAACTTTTGCATATCGAGTGGTTCCTTTTGGATTATGTAATGCACCCACAACATTCCAAAGAGCAGTACTAGGAATTTTTTCTGATCTAATCCATGATTGTGTAGAGGTATATATGGATGATTTTACAGTTTATGGCGATTTGTTTAAAGAGGCATTATAAAATTTTGAAGAAGTCCTTATAAGACGTAAAGGCAAACCTTTCATTAAGTCATGAAAAATGCTTTATGATGTTTACTGAAGGTATTATTTTGGGACATCATATTTTAGGGGATGGGATTAAAGTTGATAGATCAAAAGTTGAAGTCATCTCCAAGTTACCTATTCCAAATTGTCAAAAAGATGTTAGAAGTTTTCTGGGATTTACTGGATATTATAGAAGATTTATAGAAAACTTTACTAAAATAACATCTCCACTCTTCAAAATGCTTACAAAAGACTGTGAATTCAAATGGGGTCCTGATTGCCAATCAGAATTTGAAGCTTCGAAAACATGAATATCTGAAGCGCCTATCTTGAGAGGACCAAATTGGAAACTTCCTTTCCATATTTCTACAGATGCTTCAGATACAGCTCTAGGAGCTGTGTTGGGACAAAAAGATTTAGTTCCTTATGCCATTTACTATACCAGTAAAAATTTAACTCCCACTAAATTGAACTATACTGTGACTGAAAAAGAGTTCTTATCTGTTGTACATGCAATCAATAAATTCAGACATTATATAACAGGCTATGAAACTTTTATTCATACTGATCATTCTACAATTAGATATCTAATGAACAAACCCATTACTAATGGCAGAGTTACAAGGTGGCTCTTACTTTTACAGGAATTCAATATTACTGTGTTAGATAGACCAGGGAAACAAAACACAGTAGCTGATTTCTTGTCTAAGATTCAGAATACTAAAGAATATTCTCCTGTAGAGGACAAATTTCCTGATGAATATTTATTTGCAGTAACTACTAAGACCCCTTGGTATGCAGATATAGCTAACTATTTGGTTATAGGGAAACTACCTCCACATTTATTTCTTGGTGAAAGAAGAAAGATTATTCAGGAGAGTTCAAAATATTCATGTATTTCTAACGAATTGTTTAAAAAAGGGCCAGATCTTGTGATCAGAAGATGTGTTAGGGAAGATGAAATGCCTGATATCCTCAAAGCATGTCATGATGAACCATGTGGTGGACACTTTGCTGACAGAAGGATAGCCTATAAAATTATCTCTTTAGGAAATTATTGGCCATCCCTCTTCAAAGATGCAAAACAATATGTCAAAAGGTGCGACAGTTGCCGAAGAGTATGGAAACCTACCCTCTCAAATGAAATGCCATTGCAGCCACGGGTACTCATCGAACCCTTTGAAAAATGGGCTTTAGACTTCATTGGACCTATTAACCCACCATCTAAACAAAGAAAGTATATATTGGTATGTACTGATTATGTCACTAAATGGGTAGAAGCCAAAGCATTATTTTCTGCTAATGAGCATTCAGTTGTTAGTTTTATTTATGAGGATATTTTTACTCGCTTTGGTGTTCCAAGAGAAATTGTGACAGATCGGGGAGGTCAATTCACATCCAAACTGGTGGAGAAGCTGATGGAAGAATACAAGGTCAAGCACAGAAAATCTACTCCTTACCATCCGCAAGCAAATGGTCAAGCGGAATGTACAAACAAAGTTATTGAAGGCATCATTACCAAGACTGTTCATCTGCACATAAGAGATTGGATAGGAATGCTTCCCAAAGCCTTATGGGCCTACAGAACTACATGGAGGAATACAACAGGACATTCTACCTATGAGCCTGTTTATGGGAAAGAAGTCCCGTTGCCCATTGAGTTCCAAGTTAAAACTTTCAAGATGGCAGTTTAGTTGGGAATGGATCTATCAGAAGCCCAAAAGCATAGAATGGATCAGTTGAATGAACTAGATGAGATCAGACAAGAGGCAATCCTAAGAAATGATCTAGTTCAATATCAAAGAGCTAAGTGGCATGACAAATACATCAAGGAGAAAAAGTTTCAAGAAGGAGATTGGGCATTGCTATTTGTCCATTCAAATTTTCAAAGTAAATTTCAACTGCATTGCTGGGCCATATTGAGAATTGAACAAATCTTAATGAGCTGTAAGAACAACATGTGAATACTCAAAAACTCCTCTTATTGTGGACATGGTCACAGATTAAAATCTATTCATAAGCCACTCTTCAAGAAGGAATTGTTCAAAATCATAGGATAATCTGCAATAAGGCTGGTGAAGAAGAATCCTTCTTCTCCACCCGCCTAGTCCTTGTCCTTTCTGTTTAATATTTATAATATATTTATATTATATATATATTGAAAACAAATCATTGTTTGGCAATCTTATACAGAGAATACAGGACGAAAATCAGAACCTTCTGACGCCCTATATTTTCCCAAAAAAAAAAAAAATCTCTCTCTCATTTCATAGTTTCATGTCACTTTACTTCTTTTCAGTCCACTTCGCTTCATTTCATTTCACTTCACTTCACTTCATCTCATTTCATTTTATCATCATATTCCACCAATAAAATTCCTTTCATGACCAGTTTTCATTCACTTAGCCATCATTCATCCATCTCCATTCAGTCATATGATCATTGTGTCAGTTTCCACAGCTAAAAACTAATTCTGCAACTGATTGTAGATCCCACAGCTAACACTCTGTATTTCAACACTGACAATCAGAGGTTAGCCAAATAATAATAAGAACCAAATGCAGGTATGACAAAGGAAATATTTTGAAGATATAAAGCACCAACAGGAAGCAACCAATCAAAAGGTCAGTGGATGGAAGTGGTAAGATTCTAAGGTATGATCAAAGTTCATTTCAAATAGCATTTTAAAGCACATTTTATATAGTTATGAAACCATAGCTCCATTATATGTAATGGTTCACCTTGATAGCTCTCATAACCGCTCCATGGCCTTTACATCATTCCACCACGAACCTTGCATTAATTTTTAATGGCCTCATGGTCCGTCTCCGAATTTAACTTGTGTTCAGTTGTACTTTGACATTCCACTTATTGAACCAGGTCATTATGACAACGTAATCTATTTGATCATGGCTCTTTCCTGCCGCACAAATTCCGCAGCCATTTTGTGAGCATGCTAACGTCTATTTCGCAGTTGTCTAGTTCAAAGCTCTGCCAGGCTCACTCTTGAAGTTGCATTTGTTATTTCTGCCCTGTTCACATAAACTTCCGCTCCATGAGCTCATTTTCACTACCTGTTCTCCGTCTCTCGCTAACACAGTCGTTTTACCTCCATCAGTCCATTACTCACAGTCCATCACTCACAGATGTATTTTTAAGGCAGAGGAAGAAATGGGCCTACTGGTGCGAACAGAACCGGACGTGCCTAACTTCATGGAGGGTTATTCACAATTGAAGAGTATATTATGGAAGGCACGGTGGCTGCAGTTCATTCAGAAATTCAGAGGGCACAAAAAAGAAGTTACGAAGACATTTGAAAGGACTTTTGATGGCGTGGAAGTTGAGGTTGGAGATCTTAAATTCTCAGTCATGGAGGCATCTATTGCAACAACAACGGAACTCTCACAGGAAGGGGAACGACAGTTCAAAAACAAAAAATTTTATGAGAAGGCCTGGAGGATTATGTTGCGTAACCCAGGTATGGATATAATTGTCTTCAAACGTGGAATCCCTGTTACTGCTCTAGAGGAAAAGTGGACTAGTTTATTTTGATAATCCAGAAGTTTATTACATGTGAAGGATGATTTGGGTCCATGTACATGTACCACACCCGGTTGCTAATGAATTTTCTAGAAAATAAAACTATCAATTTGCCCTATTTTCTGCTGAATAGCTTGAAAAAGATGTCCACAACTGTACAAAAGAACTTGGATGACATATAGCCCCACCTTTACCATCACGACCTTGTCAAAATCTTGATTGAAAAATAGTTGAAGGAAAGAAAAGATACCTGGGAACAGTTTTTGATTCGAAACTTCTTTCAGGACCCACCTGAGACACCTAAAAGTAGCTCAGCTAAGAAAAGTAGGAGAAAGAAAATAAGTGTGAACATTCAGGACACTCCTACTAACATAGCTAAAGACACTAGTAAGGAAAAGAAGTTGTCTGAAAATAGGAAGGAAAGAATTGAAGATAGGAAGCAAGGGAGACCAAGGGAGAAAAGAAATATTGAAGCTGCCTATCAAACCCTAGAACCTTCCTTAGAAGAGGATCAAATACTCTCTAAAATACTCATCTACCTTAAGGAACAATCAGCTGCAGCAAAGAGGAAAGGGAAAGAAAAACAAAGTGTGGAGAAAGGGGACCGCAGCTCACAGAATCTAAGGAGGAGCTCCAAACTTAAAGAAAAACTGAGGAAAGTACAAACTAAAGGGGCCCACTTCATTGACTTAGGAGAGGAAACAACAGAACAGTCTCCAACAATCTCTCTTGGCTGTAGCCCACCACATTCTCAACCAAATATTGAGACCAGTCCTCCAAATATTGAGATCAGTCCTTTTCAACCGGATTTTGGGGTCAGCCCAAGAAAGACTACACCTGAGATAGAACCAAACCAACAAGAAATGTATGATTTTATCGAGTCGTTGGAGAAGACTGCCACAGATCCAGGCACTTCATCTACCCAGCCTAATACAACATAGGAAACTCTAATCCAATCACTAAAATAGGAATTTTTTGAATTGGAGGTCTTGAATAGACACCTCAAAAGAGAAAATGAAACATTGAAGGATCAAAGCAGATTGGATAAAATCATTCACAACAACACCATGTTGCATCTTGGGCTGTGGCAGAAGAAGAATAGGAAATTAAAGAAAAAGAGCAGGAGGTTGAGCAGAGCTCTTATCAACCTCAAATTCAGGTGCCTAATTAGAAAGCGTAGGATGGTAGTGGTACCAAGAAAGAAGAGAAGAAGGCTGGATGTGTTAGCAGAGGTCTTAAAACACATGAACTGAAGGGAGGATGGTCAAAGTTTTGGTTGCATGGGGACATGCAACACCTTCACAATGGGGTATGTTGAGCCCTGAAACTACATCTCTCCTACACACTTTCCTAGACTTTTTCCCCTCACCAATACCTCATAAGCTATCAAAGATCATTGCATATTGATTCAAAAAGAGATTTTAAGTGGTTTTATACCTATGTTTTTGTGTTTGCTATTTGAATTAGATTTTTCTCATTAGCTGCGGAATGCAGCCACTTTCCACAGTTGATTCGACTTTCCACTTCTGTTTTTGTTGATCTCTAGGTTACAAGTGTCATCAAGCAAAACAAGGCACGTGGGCAAGTCAGGAATGATCTGGACATGGATCAGATCCTGTTGGTTCAGCCAGATTCGCAGAGGAAGCCCTTGGTCAAACAGTGGTCAAACAAAGAGTTCTACGGCAAACAGGTCTTTGTTTTCAAACACGTGAAGGGTCTGAGGCCGTTCCTAGATCCATGAATTCATTTTGACAACTGTAGACTGCCCCCACGATGCAAATCCAATCGCCATATTTTGATAGATTGAATGATCTTGGCAACCATCACGCTAAGTTCACAGATGCTTTCTTTTTACGTGTCCTTTGTTGAAAGTGTTCCATAGGAAAACAGTTATGAAATTTCCCTTATAAATAATGCTTTTGCACACGCATAGAACTAGTTAATTTTTTATGTCATTTTGTTGTTAGTCTCTGTACTGTGTCGTGAACTGGTCCTGCTGCTGTAACAAGAGGATTCTTCCTCTATTTGCAATATAACAAGGCTCTGTTCTATATGAATCTGTGAGCGTAATTCCAAACTGGTAGTGTGTTGAACAAGGGCGTGCAGAGGGCCTTTGCTGGCTGAGGTTTTGTTTTCTTTATTTTTGTAAAAAAAATTATGTGTTGTTTCCTTATTTCCATTACACATATTTCATAGTTTTTCCACCTGTGTATATTTCACAAGTTAGTTATGATGTTAACATTTCATTCCTATACATAATTTTTTTCTAGTATTGCATATTTTGCTAACGCTGATCAATGTGTGTTTCAGGATAGGCTAGGACCGAGCATTTTCATACAATTTTTGCAATAACTAGTGACATGAGATTAACCTCTTTGTTGACTTTGTTTTTCTTAGCTTTTCAATTTCAGTTATATTATGATTTCAGTCTTATTCACTTACTTTGTTAGTTAGTTTAGATATCAAATTCCTCATATCATTGACGTTATCTCCAAAGTCATAGCTTAACCCCGAAAACACTACCTGGCGAGCTATCGGACTATGAATGATGTGATTTGATTTTAGTTTTATTTTTATACAATTAGATATCAAATTCCTCATGTCATTGACGTTATCTCCAAAGCCATAGCTTAACCCTGAAAAGACTACATGGCGAACTATCAGACTATGAATGATGTGATTTGATTTTAGTTTTATTTTTCTGCAATTAGATATCAAATTCCTCATATCATTGACGTTATCTCCAAAGCCATAGCTTAACCCCAAAAATACTACCTGGCAAGCTATTGGACTATGAATGATGTGATTTGATCTTAATTTTATTTTTCTGCAATAAGATATCAATTCCTCATGTTATTGACGTTATCTCCAGAGCCATAGCTTAACCCCGAAAAGACTACTTGGCGAGCTATTAGACTATAAATGAAGTGAATTGATTTTACTTTTATTAGTTTGCAGTTTGTGACTTGTTTGAGTGCAGTAGCTTAACTTATTTTTCTGTATTTAGATGAGCAGCAGGGATAGTGATTTCATAATCAGTAGTTCATCATTTGTTTGATTTTAATAGCAGCACATTTCCATTCTTGTTTAAGTGTTAGTTTCATTATTAGTATGTTTTGAGATCCTCTAAAGTGTAAGCTCTGGAAATCATCATAAAGGACATAATTTCCTTAAAATCTATATCCATACTTGCCTTATAAATTTTTCTTAAAACTCAGGAATAGGATTTCCATTCACATTAGGAGATAAACGAAGATAAAACCCCCAAAACAAAATAAAAATTGAAAACAATAAAAAGTAAGAAAGAGGTTGTCTTGCACATATAGTGTGCCACACTTCATCAGTTTACGACTCTCGGATTGATAATTAATGCAGCAATTTAGAACATACTAAATTGATTAAACACTTGTGAAAGGATCAGTGTACAAGGAGAGGCTTGTGTGCAGATTTATAGGAGAATTTCCTTGGGACTTGCACTAGGAAATATGGAAGCATGGATCAAAGTCTTGCAAGGAGTGCTTCAAATTAGTACAAGAATAGAAAACCAGATTGGTTCCTATTGAAACAAGATTGTTTTTGTAAGATATCTATTTCTCATTCTTCTATCAATAAAATTCTCAAACAAGCAGAGGGTTTTCCCAGTTAGGTTCCCTAGAAAAACAAGTGTTTTTATATTCTACATCTTTAGTTACAAGTTAGGTTCATATTTTTTCATTCAAGCAGATAAGAATTTTCGTGGAATTTCTACACATATGACATTGGCTTTTCTCTCATTTTATTTTATTAACCTTGTAAAAGTGATGTGACACACATTCAATGTCCCCTGCACCCCTAGTTGTAGAGTGCACCTCACTTCTCTTAGGGCAAATGGAAAAAATCAAATATCCCAAACCAATAAGGTAACACATTTTCACAAAAGCAATCCACTTAATTGATGAGATGAATGGATTCATATCTAGGTGCAACAATCTAAATTTATGTCGACTATCTCAAATAGATTGTTGCAGAATCTACAATTGTTTGGGCAGAAGAATCTTCGAATGAAGAAGAGCTCTAATTAAATAAGAATGGAACATGTGCCCACAAAATGGTTCACTACAGAGAAGTTGAGCATGATTTACCATGTGATGTACAAGAAGAGATGTTTTGATCCGAAGACCCACCCCCAAACTTCACCCCACAACACTGGTCCTCTTTCTTCGTGAGCATTGAATTTTTTTACTCTGGGAGCGATGTCCATTTTCAAAACTATAATTTAGAAATCGTTGTCAATGGTCAGGGTTTTATAATAATACAGGAAAGGTAAATTTTAAAATTCTGGAAACAACGAATAATTGACTTTCCAACATATGTCCTACAATATGGAATTAACTAACCGTTATAATTGTTAGACAATAGATAAGTACACCAACAGTTACATCTCTAAGGTATTTGGCAAAGGAATTTAGTAAAAAGTCTTAACTTCAAGATCCCGAGTTAGCAATTCAAAAAATCTTTAGAACAAAAATTTCTTACATATAGGATGGGCATCTTTTCAAAGTCCATTTTCAAAGGTAGAAATAATGAGTTACCATCAAACCTGTATGCCATATGTTACTATGCAATCCATGACACTACCACATTTATCCTCCTCATATAGGTTATTTTCAATTCATCCTTGGATATCTTATGTGAATCTTACTTTGCAAAGTGCTCTATGCAATGAAATGAATGCACATTTGCTATAACAAACAGGCAAATACAGAAAAGTAAGAAGTAGAAGTAGAGATACAATGCACCAGAATTTATTCCCTTGCCTCATGGGTCACCCAATATCAGTAGAAACAGAGATGAAATTTTGTTGCATTTGTTCTTAGCAATCACAACATATAAACATAAAATCAAGACATTGTGAACAATCTAAGGTGTCCAAACTTGCCCTGATTTATGTACTGTATAAGTTAGAGAAATAAAATGTGTCCTACCAATAAAATTGCAAAGGAGAGAAAATAAATCTTTCTCCATACCTTCAAAAGGAAAACAATGAAAATGCACTTTTAGAACCTAGAATAATCTTATACAATGAGAAACAGCTTAGCCTCTTCTTTTTAGTATGCTCTTCTCCCATCACCTTCGGCTATAATATCTTTAAAAGCTCCACCAATGGGTATCATAGGCAAGTCATGCTCCTGGTGTGGCATAATGACATCCAATAAATATGGCTCGGGGTATAGAGCATTTGTGAAATGGCCTCCCTGACATCTGCTTTCTTTTTTACCCTAGCTATTGGTATATTGCATGCATCTGCCATCTTCAAAAGATTGAGGAAAATCTCAGATTCAGCAGATGGATCCCCAAGGTAAGTACGTGCTCTATTTTCTTTGTAAAAGTGATCTTCCCATTGAACCACCATGCCTAAGTGCTGAGTGTTCAATACCATCATCTTAACAGGCAAGTTTCTACCATGGTGGTAGCCAATTCTTGCACATCCATCAGAAAACTGACATCTCCATCTATATCAACAACAGTAGCCCTTAGATTGGCCACGGCAGCTCCCAAGTGCTACAAGAAAACCAAATCCCATAGCCCCGAGACCCCCCTGATGTTAGCCACAGTCGAGGTCTCTCATATTGGAACCATTGGGTTGCCCACATATGGTGTTGGCCCACTCTAGTACTGATTATAGCATTACCATCGGTTCATTCACATAGCATCTAAATGGAAAACTGGGGAGGAATGGCATCCTCAAAATCTTGGAAACTCAAAGGCCATCTTGTTTTACGTTCTCGTAAGTCCCCATTCCACTCAGAAAACTCCAGCCTATCATATCATTCTTGCAATTGTAAATCACAAAAGAAAAAATGTAAGATATTTTTTTATGTAATCCCAACCTCAGTTTTTTTTTTAGGTTTTTTTGTAAATCACGAAAGTTTCTATGAAATTTGTAAATCACAAAAGCTGTGTCGGATATTAAATTTTATATACAATATATGAAAATTTAAAATACATACTTTACTCGGATGTTCATGAAAATGTAAGTTTGTTACATGTACATATTTCCACTGTAGCCCATCCTCAAGTAGAACAAAAGAAGATTTGCAATTCCATTCAATTCTAAAAACATCCATGAAACAAGGAAATTTACTCTGGATAAGATAATTTTCACAATAAAAATAATGATAATAAGGTTTATGATTATTCTTTATAATCAGTCGAGATATTTAATTCACTTTTTAACAATAGACAACCTAATTATTAACCTTTCTACTTATGAAAGCAGTAACAATAAGGTTTATGATTATTCTTAACAATCACCTGATATATTTAATTAACTTTTTTACAACATATAGCCTAATTATTATCCTTTCTACTTCTAATCATCACCATTTAGCGAAACAACTCAAATATCAATTTTGCACTGACTGCCCTACACTCTTTATCACTGGCCACATTTGTGATGAGGAGTATGAGGGTTATTGTAGTTTAGCTTATAGGTTGAATAATTGGTTAATGTGGTTGTTGCAATTTAATCAAACCAAAATATGCACCTCCTTTGCCTTTGCTCAATAGAGAAGCGTGATTTCCTTGTTCAACAACCTTTCCATTCTCAATGACTGTTATACTAAACGATGAGCTACAACCATGCTGGTTCTTCCTACCATGACTTCGTCTAGTACTTCTTGAAAAAATTTCTTCGAATGACTATCCAAAGCACTCATTGCCTCGTCCAACAACAAGATGCTTGGATTCTTTATCATTTCCCTTGCTATTGCTATTCTCTGTTTCTACCCCCTAGACAACTGAGTTCCCCTGTTGCTGGTGTAGGTATCATATCCATCCCTCATGCCACTAAAACATTAACAATGCATGGAATTTAAAAAGAAGTCTGGCAAGTTGTTCATATAGGTCTTATTTATTTATAAGTTAAAAGAAAAAGATAACCTGCATTGAATTCAGTAAGAATATTTATAATAACCACTAATTTTTAGGTTTAAGAAGCTTGGTTAATAAAGCATGAAGTTTAAGATAGGATTCATGAAGTGTCCCATGGAAATTATGTTTTGTAAGTTCAGAGAATTTTGTGAAACAACTTATACATCATGAAAAAAGAAACAACTTATACATCATGCAAAAATAAAAAATCGTGGTTGGAAAACAAATTTTGCAATGGCTGAAAAACAAATTGAACAATGATCAAGGGATTTAGTTCAGTCTACTTACAAAATGAAATTGTGGGCATTAGCAGCCTTTACAGCCTCTACTATCTCAGTTTCTGTTGTGTTCTCTTTACCGTAAGCAATGTTCTCTCTGATGCTGCCTGCAAATATAGTTGGATCCTGCCCTACGAGGGCTATATGTTATCTCAGGGACCTCAAATTAAAGCTCTTGATGTCTTGCCCATCAATTAGTAAAACCCCTTTCAGGGGATTGTAGAATATTTCTATCAGTCCAATGATGGTTGACTTGCCACATCCGCTCTTTCCCACTAATGCTATGTTGCTCTCTGCATCGATCCTGAGACAAAAATCTCTCAAGATCATGGCGTTTGGTCGAGCTGGATAAACAAAATCAATATCCCTGACCTCTACAGTGCCTTGGATATTATCAGGCTTAGTTTTTTCAGGGTCATCTGGGTTTATATGAGTATCTTTGTCCAAAATTTCAAATACAGATGTAACAACATCATATCCCTTCACCAAGTCAGAGGTCATACTCCCTGCATCCACTATCATTCAACACATTCTTGCGAAAACAAAGTGGTTTAATAAAAAGTCATGGAAACTGATATATCCATGAGTAATAAGCTTCCCTCCATACCAAAACTCAAGTGGCCAATAACATATTTCAAAAAACCTAGATGTTCCAAGGGCCAATCCTGCATACCATGATTGTCTATTGATCTCTTTGCGTGGGTTGTGAACAGGGTATAGTAGAATTGAGTTGTAAACAGGGTATAGCAGGATCGAGCTGTAAAGCAGAATAGTGAATCACCACTGAATAACCGAGAGCTAAATTCATTGTTAGGCAGCAAGGCAGATCATGCACAACAGAGTGTATAGAAAAAACCGGAAACATTATTGCAGTAGGTCATGGAAGAGCAGAAAGCGAAAAGCAGGAGGAGCAGAAATCATAAAGTAGTTTTGGTGAGGGAGGAATAGTCCAAGAACATATGCCAAATGTCAATTAAATTAGATGCCAGTTGGATGCGAGATTCCAATCAGAGAATCAAAAGGTAGATGACTAAACTCATTCAAAGGAAGGCCTATTGGCCTAAATATATCCAATGTGGGCCGCGATAATGCATCTGACCTGAAGCCGAGTTTTGAAGAGGGGGCCACAATAGTAAATTCAATTTGTTTATTTATTATATAAATAACTTATATCTCTTTTTTGTATTCATGCATGGTTTCATACGTATGTGGTAAATACATTTTTACTATTATATATTTTATATCATATAAATATAACATATATATTTATATTTGATATAAATATATGTGTATATATGTCTAGTGATTTCTGCCCCTCTTTTTTAAGTCTTTGGTATATTCCTTCATTTTGGTCATCCCTCAAATGTCAAATTTGGGTTAGGGTATTATCTAGGGTTTCATATACTAGGGTTTGTGTTTTGCAACAAGGTTAGGGTTAGGATTTCATAGTTTTAGGGTTAGGGTAACATAGTCTAGATTAGGGTTATTTATCACAAGAATATTTTCCATCTCGACAATGCCATATTGACATCAATGACAACCTTGATTAACAATAACTACCTTAAATTTGTGTATACTACATGTCCATGCCTATAAACATAAATATGTTATATTTTTTTATTAATTTTTTTAATGAATACATTACATTGTTATTTGAGAGAGTGTATTCATATTTGCACCAAATCTTAACTAACGTTTCTCTTTTCTAAAGTGATTGTTTGTGGAAGTTTTGAAGTTACACTCTCACCATCTTAAAAATATAATTTCATCTTTAGAGTGTCTAGATCTATCTAATATACCAGTATAGATCCATTTTGAATCAATAATTTACATTCTCATAACCTTGAAACTAATGTAATTAATGAATATATCAAGATAATGCAATATAAACAAGGAGTTGACCACTTTACAATATTTTCAAAGAGGTAAGTATGAATATCATATTAAGCATTGTGTATTTAGATGTATATATCAATATATTTATATATCTATGTATATTATTAACTAGTGTAACCATATAAAATAAATAGATGGTAAATGTCTAAAGACATCAATTTATAATAAACATCAAAAGACTTATTAATTATAAAAAGAATTAATTGCAATCTAATGTTTAACATTTTTCCTGAGTCAAATTACATAAAAATTAAAATTAAAAATTAATTAAATAAAAAGATTAATGTAATGTAAACATTTCAACTCATTCAAAAATAAAAATAAAAAATAAAGAACAAAATAACCTATTAAAAAAAAAAAAAAAAACTAGCCCATGGTATTGAGAACCCATGGTATTCATGTGGAATGTGGAATGTAGTCTATTTATAGAGGGGAATTAAACCAGACTAGATCCATGTTAACTCTAGATCTACCAAGCCCTTAAAGAGATCAAATCTCTTGATGCGTAAACCTATTTTTAGAGTGAAAATATATTTGATCCCTCTCCGTGATTAGTAGATGAGAGTCAAGATGGATCTAGGCTGGTATATAAGTTAAACATATATACATTTCAAAAAACATGGAACAAGATTCTTAAACATAGATGTTTGTTCTCACTTTACAATGGAGATTCTTAATCTATAAATAGGCTTTGTTACAATACCATGGTTATCAATACCATAACCATAACTACCTTGGGGATAAATCTCAACCTTTGAGTTTTGTATACTAGTAAGAACATTTTAGAATATTTTTTGGATGTTAAATATCTACCATTCATCTAATAATTATTGATAATAACATAAAAATTATGGAAGCCCTATTCCAAAATAGACATGCCCATGCCTATCGGTATAAATATGTAATATTTTTTTATTATTTTTTTTAATGAATGTGTAGCATTGGTAGTTGAGAGAGAAGTTACATTCTCACCATCTTAAAAATACAATTTCATCTTTAGAGTGTCTAGATCTATCTAATATACCAATATAAATATGTTATATTTTTTTATTAATTTTTTAAATGGATGTGTTGCATTGGTACTTGAGAGAGGGTCTTAGCTAACATGTCTCTTTTCTAACATTATTTTTTGTGGAAGTATTGAAGGTACACTCTCACCATCTTAAAAATACAATTTCATCTTTAAAGTGTCTAGATCTATCTAATATACCAGTATAAATCCATTTTAATTCTAGAGCTACAAGTGTTTAGAAAGATCAAATGTTTCAAGATGCAAACCTCTTCGTGAATGGAAATCTTGAAGAAAGGTTTGCACCTCAAGATATTTGATTCATAGCATTGATGGTTTATTCTTTTAATGTGATATGTCTAACACACACACACACACACACACACACACACACACACACACACACACACACATATATAACTTAGAAGGTAACAGTTACATCTTCTAAACAAGGTACAAGTGCGCAGACAATTTAGCTGGGTTTCTGGCGGTTTCTTGTCAGCTTCATGGAGTTATACTTAGCAAAATATACTCTCAGCCCCAGTCACATGAATATTTTTCCATCGGAATTCCAAAGTATATTAGAATATCCAAGGCAGAAGCGAGAAGGTTGTGGGGGTTTTGAATGGGGGCTTACTAAAACACAGGTGCATTCACCTTGAGGGATTTGTTGGTTACTTGTTGGGATTATTGTAGTATAGATTCCCTTTCTTTTGCTTTACCATCAGGTTCTCAAATTTACTCACATTCTGTAGCAATTTGTAGCAGTTTGGAATTGGTGGTGACAACTCAGGTTAACGTATTAGTTCCTCCATTCTCGGGGGGTTTAAACTTCCCTAATTTAGGGTCGTTCATTGGTGGTTTTCAGACACTAGAGTTAGATTATTTTATGGATTTTACTCAATAAGGGGAGAAACTTTCTTTTCTGTCTATAGAAGGGGTTTTACCTCTGTCAGCCACTAGTCTGATTTATGAGGCTGGGTGATCCAGATCTTAGGGGGAGGCCCCATAGATCTAAAAGAATGAAATGGATCTTTGGGGCGGTGGAGGCCCCCAAGATCTGAAAAATTGAATTGCCAGAAGAAAAAGAGGAGAATGCCCAATAAAAAAAACCATAAAGAAACTTTTTATTAAAACAGATAATAACAGTAAGGATTACATTGTGGTGGACAACCTGTCCTTTTACAAAATGCGACTTGTTACTTAGAGCCTTTTTCGATTACAATATCACAAGTAAATTCCATGGGTGAATGAATATCATGGGTGGATGAAACAGTACCATGGGAAAATACCATGGGTGAATGAATACCATGGGTCGATGCCATTTTCTATTCGGATCATTGAGATGATGTCCAAGGGTTTTAAAATGGCTTCGAGTGGCCTTTCAAAGATGTTCTTGGTAGATGGGGATAGTGGCAGTCTTCCTGTGGAGACAATAGTAGATGAATAACAAATTAAAGGTGGCGAGGGAAAATAAGCTTCTCACTTGCTGGATAAATATTTGTTGGGTTTGGGCTCTAAAATAAATAAGGATAGGGTCTTGCGAAGTGAAAATCACCTAGCCGCTTATACCCTCAGTTTGGGGGTTGACGTTGAAATGGAGGAGGCCCATTATTTAATGAAGAAGAATCTAGTCAACCAGTCCAGAGGGAGAAAATTCATTATTGGGAATTTGCGTGAATGACTCTAGGCAGATCTTTCCCCTCCTAAGATATTTATGTTAGATAAAGGGTGGATTCAACTCAACTTTGGTTCTCATGAGGAGGCGAAGGTTATAACCAAGCAGGTTTGGTGTACTGACTCTACCCCTTTTGTGTTTAGGTTTTGGTCACCACTTTTCGATGTGAGTAAGGAAAGGTTAGATGTGGTTTCGATTTGGTTTTGGTTTCCTAGGCTCCCATCAAACATGTGGAATGAAATGAGATTCAAGGATCTTGGAAACAACATTGGGGTTTTCTTAGGAGTAAATTATTCATTCAAAGAAACAAGAGATATGTTAATTGCCTAGATTTTGGTCAGTCTTGGATTGAGAAAATGTCTCTATGAAGCTATTAATATTGACAAAGGATATGAGCATCTTCATATTCTAGACTATGAATGGGTGTCATTTAGGTGTAAACAATGCCAAATATATGGGCACATAGTCCACCTTTTTTCACTCCCTTTCAAAAAAAGCTTGACACATGAAGGAGCTAAGAAGAAAATGAAGGTGGCTCGGGGGTTGGATTTGGGGATTAGCTCGATGGAAAGGTTGGTTAATCCTAGGTCGAAGGGTATTAATATGAGATTCATTCTGCTTCTAGCCTACTAATATCGGGGTCGTCGAATCAGGAACAATGTGTGGATGTTGAGCTCTCTTCTAAGGCTCCTAGCGAGATGTCTTCTCTAGTTGCACATCCTCCAAGTTTTCTTTCTCTCCCTCTTACTATCTCTTCCCTTGCTATTTATTTTTCGAATCTGGGGTTTGATTGAAATCATGAGTCTTGGGGATTGGATTCTAGTGTGTCACTATCTGTAAGTAGGGTTTCACCTACTCAGGTCAATTTCCCTGTTCCCCTTCAATCGTTGGATTTTTCCTCTTTGAGGTCCTCCACTTCCTCTAGAAAATATGGTTTCTTGGGGATTTCGATGTTGGTGATATCCTTTATAATCTCTGGGCTCTATTATCATATGACTCCCCCCACTTTTAAAGCCTTGTATAGGGACTTATGTCAAATTGGGTTGTCCAATCCAAAATATCATGGGAGAATATCATCTTTGTCCAAGGCCAAAGAAAGAGCTAAAGAGGATTTGGTTGCTAGTAGGAAATTATCTATCATTGGGTTGCTCAGAGCATTGAACGTCCAAGGCATGGTGTCTTGATGAATTTTTTATATTTCAACTATAGAGGCTTGGCAAGTTCCTCTCAAAATATTACTTTGAAGAGATTGGTCAAGGTCGAGGGACCGAATGTCATTTTCCTTCAAGAATACCTAGGGGTTGGGGAGACAGTATCTAAGACTTTGGAGTCTATGTTGGGAAGATGGTGTTTCAGCTCCTTGAATTTTCATGTTTGATTTGGAGGTCTTCCAATAGGTTGGGATACTCAAAATGTTTTTGTTTTGAATTTATGGAGTGTTAATTATGGATTGGGGTTTGAATTTTTTTCTTCGGAATTGGGGGAATCCCTCCTTTGTATTAATATTTATGGGCCATGTGAAGGTTGTTTGGAGTTTTGAAACCACCTTTTTGAGCTTAAGATGTTGGAGGTTGATAATATAATCATTGGTGTGTATTTAAATCCTTATTTGGGTGCTACTAAGTCATGGGGTCCAAGAGCCATAGTAGATAGTAGTTCTATTTTTTGTTAGAAAGCTTATGGATAATTTTTTTTTTGAAATTTAACCTTCACAACTAAAACCCTCATCATGAAACCATCGTATAGGGGGTGGTCAAATGGCTAAAATCACTAATATATTATTAGTAGTTGAAGTGATGATGGAACGTCTCAACCGTATCCATCAGTTGATTGGATTTGGGGGTGAGTCTGACCGCTCACCCATTATTCTATAGATTAAACCCCCTAGGCTCAAGCTTGGATTCCATTTTAAACTAAACACCTCCTGGATTAAAGCTTGAAGAGTTTGTAAAAATTTTCTAGGAGGGTTGGTCCTCTTATCCCCCCAATTATGAAATCTCAGCAACCCAACATTTTAAAGAAAATATCAAATGGGAAAAGAGTTTGGTTGTGGCTTAGGTGAAGAAGAAGCAAAGGGTGGAGTAGGAGCTATATGATATTTAAAGTGAAATTCTTTCTATCTCAGATTATAGGGATGGGGGATTCCTAAATGACAAATCTAGAGATTCTTTGGTTCAATTGGAATCCCAAAGGAAGGCTATTTTCGAGGCTCAAGAAGCAGCATGGAAATTGAAAAGTAGAGCCATATGGCTTGAAAGTGGGGATGAAAACACAAAATTCTTCTAGGCATTCACAATGGGAATGAAGATGGTCAATACAATATGGAGCCTTCAAGACAAGGAGGGAAAGGAGTTCTCAAATTTTGAGGGCCTTGCCTCTCTTGGGTGTGCTCATTTTCAAAGTCGTTCAAAGAGTTTGGTCGGGCCAGTATTGACGAAGCTATAAGGGTTGCTCAATTATTTGCTAGGTTTGGGGAGGGTGAAGAGAATAGAGCTTTGGTGGAGGAATTCATTGATTAATAATTGAAGGTTGTCCTAGCAAGCTTTCAAAAAGACAAAAGTCCAAGTCTTGATGGGTGGGGAATTTATTTCTTTGAAGGGTTTTATGAAATTATTGGCAATGGTAAATGAATCCAAAAAGGAAGGAAGGGTTCTGGTTGCTTTAAACACAACTTTCATTGCCCTAATTCCAAAATTATACAAACCTTCTTTTGAGTAATTTCACCCTATTTGGAAGTTCACAATAGCATATACAAGGTTATTTCTAAAGTTATCGCCAAAAGATAACAACATGTATTGTCAAATTCTATATCAAATGAACAATTTGACTTCCTTGAAGGAAGACAGATTCATGAAGCAATTATGGTGGCCCAAGATGAGCTTCATAGCATAAAAACTCTTAGATTAAAAGGACCTGTTATAAAATTTGGCATTTCTAAATATGATCATGTGATATGGATATATATCATAATATTCTTGACTCATCTAAGTTTTGGGATTGATTTTGTGAATCAAGTAATGGGATGCATCTAATTTGTATCTTTTGTTGTTCCTATAAACGAGTTTGCATTTCCTTTTTTCCATGCCCAAAGAGGTCTAAGACAAGGTTTTCCCCTGTCTCCTTTGTTGTTTCTTTTGGTTACATAAGGTATCATTCATTTGTTGGCGGACACTAAGCACAGAGGTGAATTTCAGGGAGCTATTATTGCAAACTATCAAGCAGTTACTCATTTACTTGTGTTGAGGATATCCTATTTTTTTGCAATGGTGCTTGTAGTATTGTGGCTAAATGTCGAAGATTATTGACCTATTTGGGAAAGCTACAAGCATGGTGGTTAATTACAATAAATCTTCTATTACTTCTCAAAATATTGCAAGCCATGAAGTGATAAATCTCTAGAATAATTTTCCCTTTCCCTTTCTTGAATTAGATGCAGGCCTAAATTATTTGGGTTTCCACCTAAAACTAGATTCCTATAGGAAGGAAGATTGGGCATTTAAAGGGTTTGAGCTTAAGGTGGTTTTCAAGGGTAGGGAATCTTGTTTTAGTTAAATAGGTTCTGGAAGTGAATCCAATTTTTTGGATGTCTGCAGCTTGGATCCCCTAGGGAGAAGAATATGTTTCAAATTTTTATGGGCTATTTCTTAGGATCATTTCATCCTTTCTTGAGTTAAATGGAATAGTATAGCAATTCCCAAATTGCTAGGTGGTTGGGGCCTCAAAAATATATTTTGTTTCTTGAAAGCTTTGGCATCCAAATGTGGATGGCAACTCTTATCAACTCATACCCTGTTGAATCGGGTTGTATATCAAAAATACATTCATCCTTACTCTATAGAGGAGTGGGTGAGGTTGAGGCAAAAACCACATCCAAATATCTTGGTAACTTGGCAAGTCGTTCTTAATTCATTGGATCTCTTTGTTCAGGGTCAACTTGGAAGGTTGGAAATGAACTTAAAGTCAGATTAGGCTAGGACCCTTGGCTAGGTTATGCGCATGCTCATCTATTTCCTTAGGTAGTTATTGATTCTCTCATAGATAGAGGTTTTACAAGACTAACTCATATAAAAAACCCTGATCTGACCTCTATATGGCACCCATGATAGCTATATGTTGAGGATTTATAGACCGATCATAAATTGTGTGAGCATTGGAGGGGCTATCTTGATGGCTTTGCTATGGATCATATCAAGATTTCCCAAAATGATGATGAATTGGTGTGGGCTCACTCTCCTGTGGTGATTTGCACCCCAAAGATGGGGTATCTACATTTGAATGTGATAGTTGTAAAGGAGGTCAATGAGTGGTGGTGGAGAGGGGTTTGGAAAGTTAAATGCCCGACTAAAGCATTCCTTTTCTTATGGTGTATCTTGGAAAACAAATGTCCCTACTTGGGATAATATGTGTAGGCGTCAAATGATAGGCCATGTATGGTGCGTTCTCTATAAATTTAATGTTAAATCCATTGATCATTTATTTGTTGATTTCCCTTTTTGCTGTCAGATCTAGAATTTATGTAGTGTTGTGTTTGTTCATGGATGTGATTGGCAAGGTCCTTGTTTTGAGGAAATGTGGTGGTCTTGGATCTAAAGCAGGATCAATAAATCATATAAAACCTTGCCTCTACTTATTTAATGGGGTGTATGGTTAGCTAAAAACAAAGAATTTTCCAAAATAGATAGTCTTCTCTAGATCGGGTGGCAACTGAAGCAATTGCCATTCTCTCTCATTTTCCTCATCTTTTTGTTTCTTCTAAGCATCAAGTTGTGATCCTAGAGGAGCCTTATAAATCCCACACATGGGGGTATTTTGATGGGGTAGAGCACGGGGGAAACTTCACTTGTGGTGGTGCCTTCATTCTCTTTCTATTTGATCAACATTTTTTTTAAGTTAGTATGGGGTTGGGGAGTGGCACAAACAATATGGCTGAACTATTATATTGTCATTCCTTATTGGATTTTTCTCAAGAGAAGGGTTGTGATTAGCTTCAAGTGTTTGGTGATTCTTTGTTGGTCACTAATTAGGTTAACAAAATTCAACAATATCACGGTTTACACCTTATACATATTTCGGGGAATTTATAGAGACTCAAACTTTCTTATGGATCTTTTTCTTGTACTCATATTTACAGGGACTACCACAGGGAGGCAAACAAATTACCTAAATAAGGCCTTCAACTAGATTAGGGTCTTTGGTCTATTGAAGAAGTCCTAAATGGTGCACATTATCATTACTGTCATCGTCCTTTTATGGATGACCTTGATGGTCAAATTTAGTTCCTAGTTCTCTCTGTTATATCTTTATTTGCATATCATGTTGTCTAGTTATGAATTTGTTGATGTAGCCAATATGGCTAGAAACTGTGTCTTTAGGTACGATTGATGTTGAGTATTGCTACTTTGACCTTTTTTTAAGCTATTTGAGAGAGCATGCGTTTGATGTAAGTCGGCATATATTTTGTCTTGGAAAGTTTAGTTTATTTTTTTACTTGGCCATTGTTTGGATTGAGGCAAATCCATCTTGAATACACATTCACATGTGTATATACAAATTGTAATTTTGTTTACATCGATAAATGAAATTATAGTTTTACAGTTTTTCTTTGGGTAAAAAAAGTTATTGTGAATATTGAATTATTTTTATGCTTCTTAATTAAATTTAAGTTTGAAGTTCTAAAATATAGTGGATAGTAATACAAATCATTGTTTTAATTTATATGGTATAGATCTTAATTTATTAATTACTATTATATATCAATATATATTCATATTTTATATTTGGATATATTTTTATTTTTAATGAAGTTTATTAATTAAATGTAAAACTTTATATGTTTATTAATCATATGTTATGAAATATCATGGTTACAAACATGAATCATTATTATTTATAGTTCTTGAAAATATGTTTGTAATTTTGTCAATCAAAACATAATTACAATGTAATAAATTGAATTGAATCAATTTTAGATTTTTTAATTGAGGTGACATTATATTATTATTATTATTATTTGATTAAAACTTCATTTATGAACGCTACAATATCTCTCTCATATTAAGCCAACATTTACACTCATTTATGGACACTACAATATCTCTCATATTGAGCTAACATTTACACTCATTTATGACACTACAATATCTCTCCGGCTTATAGAGCGTCTCATGATGCAATTAAAAAAATATATATCTAAAAAAAATATATCAATTTTGAAAGTTTTTATACCAAATTCTCATATATATGTAGCATCATAAATAACACCAAATACATAGATGCATTTTTTTTAAATGTGTTATATGGAATAATCCCTTGAGAGATAAAGTATTCATTATTACCATAAATATTAATTAAAATATTATTTTGGAACATGTTTTTTTTAAGATGTTAAGTTTTATTCCCTTCATTTTAAAATACAATTTTATCATTTCAAAGATAAAAATGTGATTTGAAAGTTTATGATCATTGAAATTTGATGGAAAGAAATTAACTACCATATGTAAGTGTTGAGCAAGGGTGTTTTTTATTCTTTATTTTTTTTAGCATATACATTGATACGTTAGAAGAGTATCTGAAAGAAACAAGTTATGTTGGGTCCACTCTCACTGATATAGTCATCACTCTTATTGTTTATGATAAATGGTGTCTTTTATTCTCTATTTTTTTAACGTATATATTGATAAGTTAGAAGAGTAATTGAAATAAACAAGGTGTGTAGGGTCCACTCTTACTTCTCTATTTTTTTTAACATATACATTGATAAGTTAGAAGAGTAATTGAAAGAAACAAGTTGTGTTGGGTCTACTCTCACAAACACAATCATCACTCTTCTTGTTTATGATGAGTATCTTGCTCTTTTGGCAAGAAGTCCTTACAATCTTTGATAAGTAACTAAGAATCCTCTAGAATGGGTATTACTATTAATACTAACAAAATGAATGTCATGATAATTAAATTCATAAAAATAACATATGATGCGTTCATATCTATCAACAATAACTTGGAGATAGTTCCTACATACAAATATCTTGGAATTGATATCCATCACAAACTCAATTGAGAATATGGCATTGATAAAATTATAGATGGAGTACGAAAATCCTATAATGGACTCGAAAATAATTTAACTCAGTGGATCTTTAGGTATGGGATTAAAAAAACTCCTCTTTAGATATGATGTTTAGAGATACAATATCTTCATAAAGTTGTGGAGGAAGATAGAACATATCTAAAAATATTGTATAGCCTATAATCTCAAGATTAAAGGAAATGCACCCTATCCTATCTTTCTCATCAAGGCAAGCCTTTATTATATTGAAAGCATGACTATTACTAGGTATCTTATGTATGAGAAGATGTTAAACAACATGGAAGACAAGAAGTTCCTAAAATTGTTTCTAACTCTAGCCAAAACCATGTTTGGCTCAAGTGAGGATGACATAAGGATACCCAATCTTAGCTAGGCCATTAGGGGATAAAGGAGGAGATAATTTTATAAATTAAGGACAATAATAAAAATATTATTACCTCAAAATTTAAGGAGAAATCATGGATGATAAAGAGTAGAAAAAAGGTAACTAAGCTATTATAAGGAGGTGATGAATTCAAACCTTGAAAATCAAATGTATTTCTTTGTCTTGGCTAATATAAAGAAGAAAATAAAGACAGTTAAAATAAGAACAAATTCTAATGAGCTCCATGTCAATTTGCAAAACACCATGGGATGAGAAGAAAGAATCACCAATCTTCTTAACCTTCTAACTCAACAAAATTATGGTGATATTGGAATTGTTTTAATACTTTATGAGCATAGAAATAAAATTTTAAAAAATCCAAATCATTTCTTACATTGTTAAGATAAAAAATTAAAAATAAAATTAAAAATAAAATTAAAAAATTTTAACATCACCATAATTATCGTCAATTAATATAATTAAATTCATTTTCTTTTGGGGTAAATTGTATTGCTTTCAAAACCAGAAATTACAAGATAAACTCAAAAGTCAAGTTAATCCCTCACTAGGGAGATCTAACCAAATCCAAATTTACTCTCTATAGAGAGGTGAGAGGTAACTGGGCACTAGAAGATACAAAATTTAGCATACAAAAAAAAGAATTTGGCCTAAGCAGAAATGGAGAAAAGCAACAATAACAAAGGAACCATAAAGCATAGACATGCTAGAAATTAGGAAGAAGGGTCTGAAGATGGGTCCGAGTCTGAGACAACAATCTAGGTCCGGTCTTTAGTATCTCTGGAGATTCCTCTTGCTGAGGGGGGATGTCAAGAGCTATTTAATTCATTTCATCCTTCAATCTAAGTCTGTCATATGTCGTTGCTAATGCTAAAGGGAATTGAGAATATCTGTGTGATGCTTGTGTTGGTCTAAGAGAGTGCACCCCAATAGAAATTTCATGTGTCAGTAGAGATCAAGTATTTGCATATATTGATTAAAAATACCTCTCAAATGTCTTGTATTCAAAATCTAATCCACCCACTCATTAAGAACCTCCATGTTAGATAGGGTTATTTTATGAGGAAAAGTTCCCCCCTCAATATGGGTGAGCTCTTCCTAAATGGGTCTTGGCATGAGGTCAGGAAAGCGAGAGGCATCATCCTCTAGATGACGATGCATGTGTGTACTACCCCTGTGGGCCTGTTCTTGGTAATAGGAAGCACCCCTACGAATTTGCGACCACTCATGAGGCATTGAGGAAAGGTCAGGGAATATGTAAGGCTCAAGCATAGACTAGAACAAGCTCATGGATTCAAGGAACCAAGAGGAGCACCACGTAAGTCAAGTAACAGCCAGAGAATCACCACAACCAAAGGGACCTACAATGAGATATGCAGGTTGTGTTGACACGAAGGGAGGGGGAGGATAAAAAGCAAGTCCAAATAGGAAACAAATCAGAATACACCAAAGCAGGAGCTTGCGTTGAACAAACTCATAAGTCAAAGCATTCAGTGACATGAAGTAGGCTAAAGGAAGATAGAAAGGAAAGACTACGAAGGAACAGGGGAGCCTGAAGATAGGAGAAAGGGGAGAGGGACAAGAACGGAAGTTAAGGAAAACAAGAACCACTTGGGGGATGCTTAGAGGAAACGGGCAGGAAGAAGGTGGGGAAAAAAAAAGTGAAAAGTCTGAGAACCGATGTAGACTATGAGCTGACCAACCTGCAAGAGAACAAATAATATGAGTTAATATCAAATTTGCATTAAAAATCATATTAGCAATTTCAAAGCATTGTCATAGCGTAGAGAGGGAACCAACTCCCCTAAATTGTTGGATTCTTGGATTAGAAGACAATTTTTTGGCAATTGAAACCACGTCAAGGTCTAGCTACAGATAGCACCATGTTGAGATTGTCTTAGTCCTTGCAGGATGCAAACTTGAATAACCCTATGTGCTACCTACCACAAGAACAAACTCAAAATGCATATGTGAGCTTAGAGCCATGGAAAAGTCCTTTCTCGCATTAGACCCACATGAGTGAAGACTATAGGCAGAGTGGTAAACAACTCATTTGTAGTTCAATTACCTCCATGGTGTAGCTGGCCTTAATTATTCATGGGAGTGTGTTACCACGTGCTACCACATCTCCCGTCTGTTAACTAGGTGAGATGGTGGCAACGACCTTCTCTCTCATTGGTCACCCATCTTGGAAAATCAATTTCTATTTTAAAATAACATCTTAAACGATTTATATATGATTAAAATCGTCGTAGTCTAACAACCCGGAGGAATTGCCCGGAAAGTTATGGAAATTCCGATAACGGCCTTCTCTCTAATTGGTCACCCATCTCGAAAAATCAATTTCTATTTTAAAATAACATCTTAAACGATTTATATATGATTAAAATCGTCGTAGTCTAACAACCCAGAGGAATTGCCCGGAAAGTTATGGAAATTCCGATCATATTTAGAGAAAATCTGGCAAGGATTTTTGTAAATCCAAATTATAGTTGTTAAACTTCAAAATTTTAGGTGTCCTAGACGTTTTTGATGGCGTTGAATCCATTTCCACCATCAAAAACATGATTCAAACACTGTCTCTACAAGATTAAAAACAAAATCCAAATTATAGTTGTTAAACTTCAAAATTTTAGGTGTCCTAGATGTTTTTGATGCCGCTGAATCCATTTCCACCATCAAAACACAATTCAAACACTCTCTCTACAAGATTTAAAAAAAAAATGTCCAGATTCAAACCACTTTTTGCCGTTTGAGCAATTCTTCCACCTTGATAAACAACTCCATTAAAATCTGACAAATTTTAGCGTTCATTGGATGATATATATTTATTCATGCATAACTCTCCACACTCTCGATCTGATAGCTACCTGATTACCGAGATTATTTTAGATTTTAGTTTTATTTTTTTCAAATACTTTTCATATGTATTATGAATGAGGAATATATTGAAGTCTCAAAGCTTTTACATCCATCATCGTGTCACTTGTGGACAAGATATTTTTTTTAAATTTAATTATTACGTCAGAAGCATTAAAATGCGGACCACCTCGTTATTTTTTTTTTTTAAATATACTATTTTGTTGAGGTATAGAACACCTTGTTATTTTATTTTTTTTTAAACATGTTATTCTTCTTAGAATAAACCAATTGTTATTTATTTATTTTTTAAATTAACCCAATAAAAAATAAAAATAAAAATATAACCAAATTTGATATGACAAACTGTCAACGACGAATTATAGAATTCCGATTTAATTTCAGTTAAAATTAAAATTATTAAAATTATTAAGGAAAAAGGAAGGGAGTTGTTTTTAGTGCTTTTTGAGTTTTTTTGGTGGATTTTTCCGATCTAATTTCTCTAAAATCCCTTGGGAATTCATTGAAATCACAAGCTTGATGGGTAAACCATACACAATAGAAGTATCCTAGAGATTTTTCATGGTGCTGAATCTATATATACAGTCAAAAAACTAGTTTAAATAAAACAAATCAAGATTTCACCTCAATTTTTGCCATTAGATTCAGACACCTGAACTCCAAAAAATGGCACTATAAACAACTCAAAAAAAAAGTTTTTTAATTCTATATGGCTGTGTCAAGTAATAAATGTGACAGAAAAATAGCTCACTACATTAATTATAAGAAAAGAGGAATACAAAACAATCTGTCTTATATCCCATCTTCAAGCTATCTTTATTTTGCAGTAGTCTATAACGCGACTTTTTGAAAGTTTTTCCGGCGGATTTTTCCGGTCAAAATCCGGCAGCAATTTATTGGAATCCCAAGTTTGATAGCTAGTTTTTGCACAATCAATGGCTCCCAGGGGTTTTTGAGGTCGCTGAATCCAAATATGCAGTTAAAAAACCATTTTAACTGCTTAAAAATCAAGATTTAACCTCATTTCTTCCGCCGGATTTCGTCACCGGAATCTCCAAAAAGTCACATTATAGACAACTCCTTTTATTTTAGTGAACATTAAAATAATTTTGTTTTTTCAATCACAGAAATACCCCACATATCTCAGTACGGGTTGCTGTGTGAATTTGACCTGTTACAGGGATACCCCACATATCTCACTACGGGTTGCTGTGTGAATTTGACCTGTTACATGGATACCACACATATCTCACTACAGGTTGCTGTGTGAATTTGGCCTGTTAATTGCATGCACGGATTTTAGAGTTAATGTGTGAATTTGACCTGTTAATTGCATGCACGGATTTCAGAGTTAAGTGACCAAGTAGCTGTAGGATTATAAGGAGATAGAAAGCCTATTACATCCCAACTAACAACCTGTACTGCAGTAGGGTTTGATGGTTTTCTGGTCAATTACTATTCCACTTCACATTTAGATCCACCAGTAATATTCCACTACACATTTATTGGGGCGCATTCCTTTCTCAGAGGTGTGAGATTTGCGTTTTAGGGTATGTGGACGTGTATCTTTACAGCAGAATTTTAGTGTTCATGTGTTTGATCTGATCCGGCCACTGTTTCGCTCATCGGTTAGGTTGTCTGAGCGATTTTTCTTTCATTTCTGGAAATGCTCTGTAGAGGAAGTTACAGTTGTCATTTGGCTAAGGGTATGGGCTATTAAGGGTATTTCCGTACAATAGAAATCAAATAGAACATGCACCAGGTTCATTCGTATCCAGTGGGTAGATATGGGGTTGGGGTTTCGAAGCTATACAAATTTAATCACCTCGTAACTTCCAGCTAGACCACCTGGAAGTTAGACCACCTGTAGGCATTTTCATTTAGATTAGCTTGGATAGTTGGATCTTCAGTGTCTATTACATACAATATCTAATTTGCAGACCAATTGCATAGAGCCGATTGGGGAATTCCGATGGAATTGTTTTGTTGAGTTTAATTTTATCTGGTTTTAGTTGTTATTATATCTGTTTTCAGCTGTGTTGCAGGTGTAAGGAAATAACGCAGGCACAGATTTGCATCACCTAGCTGCAGCAGACGTGCAGGTGGACTTAACCCCCTAGGACAGGAGCAGAGTAAGGTTGCGATCGATCAGAAAATGGATCACAAAAGTCTGTTGCAGAGTGATGCCCTCTATCAGGTTACTCTCACCTTTACTTAGCTACATAAATTTAGCAGAGCCATTGATGGATTAAGTTAATGTTTCCCTGCTAGTGGATTGTATTCATGTACTTGTCATGCAGGAATGGCTAATAATGTGAGTATTGCAGTATATATTGGAAACAAGCGTACACCCTCGTGAGCCCGAGCCCTTGAAGGAGCTCCGGGAATCGACTTTCAAACATCCTCAGTAAGCTCCACCTCCTTATTTTATTTTGTATAGAGTTTTTTAAATAATTTATTTTATTTAATATGGAGTTTTGGGGTTTGGAATCGATTTGCCAAGTGGTCATAATTGTGTTAAATTTTTTGGAGGTATGATCCATACACCAGTAGTGTGAGAAGATATAATACTAAAGCAAGTTCTATTACCAATTCCAGTCTTTGAAATTTTGGTGTTTCTAATTAATTAGCAAGTAGTCTCACCCTTCTAAATTCTTTAATTGTTCTAAATTCCTTAAATCTATTGGATGAATTCCTTAATTGTTTTAAATTCCTTAAATCTATTTCTGGAGGCATAACCCATATATCAGTAGTGTAAAAGTATAGAAGCAATATGAAAGCAAGTTCTATCACCAATTCTAGTCTCTAAAATTGTGATGTTTTGAATTAATTAGCCAATAGTCTCGCCCTTATTAAATTCTTTAATGGTTCTAAATTCCTTAAATCTAAATACAAATGGGTGTTTTGCTGGCAAAGCCAGTTTTCATGGTGTAATGCAACTATGGATTGCCTGTTGTGACAGGTATATGATGGCTATTCCTCCGGATGAAGGTCAATTTCTGGGCCTCCTGCTGAAGTTGATGAACGCCAAGAACACCATAGAGATTGGGGTGTACACTGGTTACTCACTTCTCAGCACAGCCCTTGCCTTACCCAGTGATGGAAAGGTACATTTATATTCACATTTATATGCCTGTATTAACAGTAGATATTCCCAAACAGGGGCATTTAATGTTTGTATGTGGACCAATTAATTAATGAAGGCTGGCATGGCAGATAATAGCGTTGGACATTAACAGAGAGAATTATGATATGAGGCGACGTATCATCGAGAAAGCTGGAGTTGCCCACAAAATTGATTTCAGAGAAGGCCCTGCTCTGCCAGTTCTGGATGAAATGCTTAAGAATGTAAGTAAAATATATGAGGGAGAATTTAAGGGTTTGGGGATAGCCGATTAAGGCTTAATAAATTGATGAAATGGTTATTGTGCAGGAGGAGATGCACGGATTGTTTGATTTCGCGTTTGTAGATGCTGACAAATGCAACTATCTGAACTACCATAAGCGGCTGATAGATCTGGTGAAGGTGGGAGGATTGATTGCGTATGATAATACTCTGTGGCTAGGATCCGTCGCGCTTACTCCAGAAGCTCCCATGAGCGAACTCATGAGATATGGCAGAGAGCATACGTTGGAAGTAAACAAGGCCCTTGCCGCAGATCCTCGTATCGAGATTGCCCAGATCCCAATTGCCGATGGAGTGACGCTGTGCAGGCGCCTTTCCTGAAAATTATTTCAGAGATATCATCTAAAATGCAAGGTCACAATTTCGTTCAGAAAATAATAGGTCACAATTTCGCTCATAAAATAATGGTAATTATGGGGCGATTTTGACAAAATTTTATTATTTTTTTGATATTTTGGTTATATTCATGAATTTTAAGAGGTCACAATTTTCACAATTTCGCTCTGATAATTATTGTGAGATTTTGATAATCATTGTGAGATTTTGACCCAAAGAAAAATTAATATTTAAATTATATTCATAAATTTTAAGATTTTAAAAACCGTTGGATTTTATTTCTTTGTTTGTTTATTTTTTTAAATTATACCCCTAATTTTTAAGATTTTAGAAATCAAGGGATTCAAGATTTTTTTTAATATCTAAGTTACACCCATAAGTTTTAAGATTTTGGGGCCGGAGGGATTCTTGATTGTGCTTGATTCCTTTCATCATTTTAAGAAAACAATTCTAAAACTCCAACAATCAGATTTTCCAAAAAAAATTATCCCTAAATTCCTAAGAAAAATTGTAGCCTCTCTATGCCTCTAAAATTGAGTGCATATTAGACTTTCGATACAATATGGTTCCATTTGTTAATGATTTGGATTTACATTAATGTTCTTTCTTAGCTGGTTTCTCTTCGTGTGATCTAATTCATGGTTCCTCTCTCATATCAAATTATATCAATTTGAATGGTAGTTATAATTTATTTTCAGTGGTTATCAAGTTTTAGAAACAAAGTAATATTAACTAAACTAGAAAGCAAAGTAATATTAACTAAATGTTAAACGATTTTAAATAGAAAATCCGTTATTTAACATATTTTTTTTCAAAGAAATTTAATATAATAAATTAAAAAATAAATTTTTGTTTTCGAGTTTTTATGATTTATAATGAATTAAGTAAAATTTTTCGGTAGAAATTATATAAGAGAAATTTTTGGTTAATACATTTCAAATCAACAAGTGTGGTTTATTATCAGGACCATTTTCTGATTGGGTGGTGGACATTTCGAACTCATCGATGTGCGAAGTATGACATTTGACATTTCGTATGGGTGGAGGATGGCAGACAATCTGCCTTCTCATTATGCTACAGTTAATGATTCTGCCTCGAAACATGTGAAACATCAGCGCTTGCTTGTGCGAGAGGGAGTAGGACGACCTCAGGTATTCATGGCGTCCGTGATAAGGTGGTTAAGTAGCATTGAACATGTAGCATTCCGGATGGTAGTAGGCCCTCTATGGGATGCGAATTTGTCTGTGTTTCCCTCTCTTTGGGTCGTGTGGATATGGTGGAGGACCTCCAACCGTCACTCCTCATATGGGATTATTAAGGTAACAAATCTCTCATTGCCATTTTGGCTAAAACTCTCTTTTTCATTCTTTCGCTGGAGGGTTTGCCGGTTGGAGAAGTGGTTAGTATTGGGTGTAAGTGTCTCGGGCCTCGGTATATTCTGGCATTGGTATTTCGGGTGGTGATGCTTTGGTTCCCTGTGTAAGGTGGTTGGCACTTTTGCTAGTGGTGTCAGGGTTTGTGGTGGCGGTGATTTTGCTCAGGCTGAGGCTCTGGAGCAGGCTATATATTGATTCTTCGTGATTGGCATTATCTGGGTTTTCTTTCCTGGTTCTGTTGGACAAAGAATTCCTTCAAGGAAGCCTAGTGGCTTTGGCGTTGGTCGAGTTTCTTGGAGTCAGGGTGTTTTGCCTTCTCTGTGTTTAGCTGGGCGATTTTCCTTTGGACCCTCCAAGTTAGGGGTTGTTTGGCAGTGTTAGTCTAGGTCTTTGATAGATTTGTGGAGAATTCAGAGAATGGAGACTAGTGAGGTTGGGACATTTCGCTTATTCTGGCTGTGGCATGGAGTGAAGGGTTTCAAGTGATGGTAGGATGGCTAGTAGGGTGTGTAGTTATTGGTGGCGTGGTTCAGAGGTTGACTAGGTGGATGTTGGCGTCGATTTGGATTTGTTACGAAACTCTAGGTTCAACAAGGCTACCAAGATGAAGTCGGTTCCATGTTCCTCACACGCTCCTGTGTTGGATAAGTCAGAATTGTCCCAGCTGGGAGAGGGGACCACTGAGCTCACTAGTGCTCGGGGTGGCGTTGTGAAAGTTGCTGCTGATAAGAGTAGTCAGGATGTGGGAATAATGTGAGGCAAAGCTTATGGTAGTTGTTGAGTTTGCGGTGGGAGAAGATCGTTGGTCGTTCCTGTGGGCGGCAGGGGTTGCAGGATCCTGACACAGGGCGGTCATGGAGTAGGCAATAGGACCAGGGGCACAGACCGTGGTCAAAGTTCGAGCTCACAAGGGTGGAGTTGCAGGATGAGAAACGTGGGGTTAGTTGGACGCGTCGTTGCTGGTCGCAACAGGAGAACTTCAACACAACAGGAGATGTTCCAATCCATCATGGACACGCTAGAATCTCATGACAGGGCCCGGAAGGAAGAACACGAGGCAATTATGGCTAAGTTGGAGAAAATCCACTACTTTCAATGCCACGTTCATGAATGAATTGTGGTTGTTTGGCATGGCCAAAATATGCTAACAAAGAAGCTCGAGAAGCTGGAAATTTGGTTTGCGCACTTTAAGCAACATGTCCATTATCTATACCTCCCTCCTCCTCTAGGAACAGGGCTAGACAATCCTGCTTCTATTACTTCTAATGATAGATTATCGTAATTGGTGTCTTGATAATTCTTTTTGTTTTTTTGGTGTGTAAGACCTATAAAGTTATGAACCTCTCAATTGAGTATTTTACTTTTTATATGTAACATAATAATAATATTGTTCAACAAACTTAGTCATAATAAGACCATATGCTTTTTGACCTCTCTATACATATTTTTTGAGTAATGAAAAAACTTAATAAATTTAAAACCGTTAATTTTTAAAAACTATATACCTTCACTGAACCAATTACACCAAATTCATTCATTACAAAAATAAATTGATAATGTTACTTGGAAACAGCTACGAAAATTTGTATCACATCTCATGAATTTGTGGAACTTTCCATTACATGGGCTTGAAGATGTTAGTTGAATACTTTGTATCACATCTCATGAATTTGAGGGACTTTCCATTACATGGGCTTGAAGATGTTAGTTGAATTTGTTCTCTCAAAGTACGCGAGAATTTGCCAACATAATTAAGATTCATAATTTGCCAACCTAATTAAAATCCATATTAGATATTATAAATGAAAGGGAAAATTTATTTATATGGGAAATATGTTAATCTAAAAAAATTAGAACGTGTTAAGTTAAAAAAAAAGAAAAGAAAAAGGAAAGGAATGAGACTCAATAGAAGTTATTGTGTGGTTCTTTTCCCAAGCACGATATAAGCGTGTCACAAGAATGAAAATAGTAAACTTAAATGATTAGTGATGTAGATGGTTATATGTAATTCATGTGAAGTGTTTAAGTATTATTATATCCGTATGTTTTATGCTTTATTTTAAATGTTTATTTATTTTTTATCAAAATTTTTGTTGGTTATTTATAGCTTAACATTGAATCTATTTTTTGTTATTATTTATTTGTAAAATAATTGGTCAAAGTTTTATTATGGGTTATTTAGTAATTTTCATTTCTATTAGTTACTATTTTTTGTTTTTAAGTTTATTTCTTTTTTATTTAACATTTTAGTTTGATTTTTTTTTTCTTCATAATTTTAGTTTTTCCTCCATATTTTCATTTCAAGATACTTCTTATTATATTACAAACACACACACACACATATTAAAGTGTATATATGTTAATATAAACAATATTAGTTAATCACATTTCTTAGTTTTTGGTGATGGCATTCAACACTGTAATATTTTATTAGTTGTTTTATTTTTGTGTTGATTTTTTTTTTCTTTTTAGTTTATTTAAGCTATATATATGTTAAGTGGTAAGTACTAGTTACTATGTAGCCCTTGTTATTAAGGGAGCTCTCATGTTGAATTTATTATAATTTAAAAGATAATTTTTGTTAGATTTATTTATTTTTTTTAATATTTTTATTTGAGGTTTTGATTCTTTAGTGTTTAGAGGATTCAATTTTTAAGTTACTATTTTTTTCACATATTTTTAATTAAATAAAGTTTTCATATTGAGTGACTTATTCTATTTTTATGTCTTTCTATGTATATAAATGCATGTTGAGTACAAAATATATTATGTATCTTTATCATATTGATTATACACTATTGAAATGTTTTAATAAAGATCCTTGTAACCTTGAATCTATCATGTTCTTTACAAGTTTCCATTATATTGAGTAAAACATTATTAAAATGTTTTAACAAAGAATTATCTTAATTTTTTATTTATTAGGTGTTCAGAGGGATCAAAGCTCTCTAGGTGCAAATTATTCTTCAAAAATTTTAATCTAAAAAAAAGTTTCTACCTCCATTGACTTGATCTCTCTCAATGCATGAAATTAAGAAGGAATTGCACAACTCCATGTTAAGCAAGAAATACACATCTCCCTCATCCTAAACAACACACCACCGAAATTTTTTAGCCATGAATTTTTCTTGACTTTCACTTTATGGATAGATATAAAATTAATATCAAAATATTTTGTTTATGGTCCATACTGAATTTTTTTTTGTTATCAACATTTTTTTTTTAATTCCATGTGTCAACTTCATATTAGATGTTAAAGGAATTACACATCTCACTCATTATGGAAAGGTGAAAGTAACAATTGGTTTAATTAGAAAATTTTTACATTGAGATACCTTATCTCTCTCTATAATAGGAGTATACGAAGAAATGTTAGATGGTTTAGGCTAGACACTCACTAGGAAGACCAGACCATAACCAGAGGTTCACTCTCTGTAGAGAGGCATACATAGTATATTATAGTATTCAGAAAGACCAAATATGACCATACATACACTAAAAAGAAGGCCCAATTGGCCTTGAAAAGATAGTAATACCAAAAAGAAATAAAATTCTAAGCATATCAAAAGAGTAAGTGGCGGGATCAAAATATGTAGTTGTGATCTGGATGGGGTCCTAGTTGTTTTTGGGATTGCCACCAACTAGGGGTAGAATGTTGAGGTGCTACTCTATACTATGACGACCCCAACTCAGGTTTCCCTCATGCAAATGCAATGTAAATATTTATACAAAATATATTAAAAATGGGCTGAGTCAAAGGGACACAGATTCCAGAGCTGAGGAGGTTGCTTGCTTGGGATGTATGAGATTTCTTTGCTGCAGGAAATCTGAACTATTTTGGCAGCCATTAAAGGTTGGTTGAGGTGTGTGTGTGTGTTTAATGGATTGGTTTTCTGCAGGGAAAATTTTAAGGATGGAAAATTTTCTTTAACTTTAAAACATTGGCGAATCTCACTAATCCCTAATATGAAAACTATAAAATGTTTATTGATATATTTGTAAAATTATTCAAATTTATAATCATTTTATATATAGTCTCTATATAACGTTGGC